>LPNX010723707.1:52493-65466 GCA_001517045.1 Pseudotsuga menziesii
TCTGTTCTGCAACTCCATTCTGTTGTGGATTATAAGGAGTTGACAACTCCCTCTTAATCCCTACTTCTTTGCATAGCTCTTTGAATTCATTCGAAGTGAATTCTCCACCATTATCCGATCGAATGGTCTTGATCTTCTTTTTAGTATGGTTCTTGATCAAGGCTTTGTTTTTCATAAATTAAATCCACGTCTTTCTAGAAAAATCATCAATAAAAGAAACATAGTATGCATACCCTCTTAGTGAGTTTGATGATATTGGACCGCATACATCGGAGTGGATGATTTCTAGAATGCCTTTCGCTTTGCTTTTGCTACTAGGAAATGTCTTCTTTTTATTCTTCCCTTTCGCACATCTTTTGCAAACTCCATCATGCTTTGTTTGGAATGCAATAGGTAGTGCTCTGTAGTGCACATGTGCAAGCCTTCTATGCCAAAGCTCATTTGGCTCTACCGTATCATGGATCAAGGCTTGTTCTGGATGACCCTTCAATTTGTACAAGCCTCCTTCTTGTTCTCCAATCACTACCGCATCATCAATTTTATTTCCTTTTGGCCACATGATGACTTGACCATCGATGAATGCAACCCACATTCCTTTTGCATCCAAGGCTGAAATGGATAGAAGATTCTTCTTAAGTCCTGGAACAAACAATACTTCTTTGATTGTTAGAGACTTACCAGAGTCTAGCTTGTATGAAGATTCTCCACTACCTTTTATTGGATATTGGTAGTCATCTCCTAGTTTCACCTTGTGAGGTGATTCATGTCTGACAGTCTTACAAAGGATTCCTTGAATCCCATCATATGTTTGGAAGCGCCACTGTCTATAAGCCAATCATCATTTCCATGAGTAATGTTACCTGTGAGAGCTGATATCAAAACATATTCATCCTCGCTTGAAGAATCTTCACTTTCATATATGGATCTCTTTCTGGATGGTTCATCATCCTCTGCAGCATGAGCATGATGTCTTCTTTGGCCTCGTCTCCCTCTGAAACTGGAACCTCTATACTCATGTAGGTGTCCAATCCAGTTTCTTCAGAGAGATCAAATAATTCTATGCTTGGAATTTGTCAAATTCACCAAGCTTATCATCAAGCTATTGTGATAGATCATATTCAGATGAGAACCTCAAATGGAAATACAAAAGATTAGATCTTACCAATTTGAGGTGTCCGTCCTTGTCCCGGAGTTCGCTGATCTAGGGTTTGTCGTAGAAACCCTAATTTACAAAACTTAGAAACTTTCAGATCTGATTGGACAAACAGATAGATCTCTTCAAATGGAGCTGTCCAATGTACTCCTTTTCTGAAAACAGTGGAGGGAAGCTCCCGAAACAGGAAGCCCTAAATTACTAATTTCTTTTGCAAACATTCCTGTTACTGTTTCTATGATATCTCCGAAATTACTGATCCTCTCTATCTAAAATTTCTCACTGAGGTAACCTCGTATGTCCCTGATCCAACACCATAGGTTTCATCAAAATTGGTTTCACCATTTAGGATTTATGATCCTTTTCCCAAGGTGACCTATTACAGGACTATTCAGAACAGCGAAGTTGTACGGCATTCCACGTGTCACTAGTTCATATTCTGAGTCTGATATTCAGACCACCAAAATTAAAGTCCGTTCCCTTTTTGTAACATCTTCAGGAATTCCATTTGGACCCTTGTAGCTCAAGATATTGCAGATATCCCCAGATGTCCTGTTTAGGGATGAATTCTGGAAGAGGCTGGAACCCTAACTTGGAGAGATCATATCTCCTGTATTACAGCGAATAGGATTCTAATTTTTGGACACAGGCTTCATCAGGATTTTATATTCTGTCCCTGAAATTGTCAGCTTTTGAGACTTCACCAATCTCGGAATATAGCGACTGTACCAAAACGTAGCAGTTTTAGTATTTAGGGTTTCTCCTAGCTCAGGGTCAAACTAGGGTTTGACTTTCCTGGAGTTTTAACCAACCAAATTTCTTGATTCAGGTCTCTAGACTTTGGTTTTGATGAGGAGAATAACCCTATGCTGGTCTCACTCAAAAATTCATCTTTTGTAGAAAGCCCTAATTTCCGCATCAAAGACTGAAAATGCTCGGAATCAAATTCCGCTTCGACAGAAAGATGCGCCCTTCAATGGGGAGTCATCTTAGCATAATTTTGCTGAAAATATGTGGAGGAAGATCCACAAAATAGGAATCCCTAGTTCCTGTAGCTATAGAATGTCTTCTTCTTAGGTTAGCTCTAATACCATGTTAGATTTTCATCACATTTAAGCTAGCATTATGATCTTAGGATCTTTTCACTGGGAGAATAACAAGCACATCACAAGAGACAAGAGACACAAAAAGTTTTCCTTGGGGAAACCATAAAGGAGAAAACCCCGCAACTTCCTCTAAGATAGAATCAACACCAAAATAGTAAGATATCTCCCAAAACAGCACTAGTCTTCTGTCTTCTGTCTAGTCCCAAAATTTCCTTCTCCAGTTGTGCGCCACACTTGGGAGAGCAAGTGATGTATTTCACAAGTGATAAATAGAGAGACTCTCACTCTCTATTTATATTCATCCATTCACTTGACTTGTCTTTTCACACGTAGGCTCAACCTAATAATTACTACTCGAGCCTACACCTTAATTAGTGTATAATAACTCAAGTGCCCCGAAACTGTGGGGACTTACCTAATGACTTGATATAACTTGATTACATTATTAATCCTCCCGATCGGAACATCGGGGCATGACCACATGACTCAAATACATAATAGAGACATCCCGGAATAAACATCGGGTTACAATATATAAGATACATAGAAGAATACATTCCGAAGTTACATATACATCAACAACTTTGAAACCTGCAATTAAATTTAGTAATTGGCTCATCATTCTCCTTTTTCAAACTATAAAATTTGGAAATAAATTGATCATAAGATTTATTCTTACCCCAATACTTCAAAAATACATCATGTAACTCTTCCCACAATCCAATTGAATCAGCTTTTAAATTTCAGAACCAAAACCCAACATCTCCAACAAAGGATTTCGAAAATAACCTCATGACAACATCCTCATGCATGATTTCAAAATTATCAATGAAATTATGAAAATATCCTAAATACTTCTCTGCTGTAATATGGTCTTTTCCAGTAAAATGGGGAAGATATTCAACAAAGTAGGAAGGGTAAGGATGTAAGAGAGATGGTGGCCTAATAGGTTTAAACATCATCTGTCTAAGTCTAGACTGAAAATCTATGAGCTGAAAATGAGGCTCAAAAAATTGTTTGCAATTTTCGGCAATGATGGTAGAAGGTAATGGATTAGCTTTATTCTCTACAAGATGACCAGAATAATTAGGTTCAAGAGATATGTGTATATTTATATCATGTTGCATATGTATTTCAAATGAAGGAATATGATCAACATCAATAAAACAAGAAGAATGCAGACTTTCTTCTTCCAAAGAGGGATATGTACTTGAAGGCTTATGATCATCGGAATAGACAAAACAAAAAATAATTCTTTTGACATGCAATGGGAAATATAGGAAAGAACTGATGAATAAGAACAAAACCTCATGGTGGAAAGTAACAAGCTAATACCTAGTCTTTCCATTTGGCTTCTTCATTTTTCTGTCAACAAAATTCTCCTTGCAGTGGAACCTTTAATTGTGGAATTGCCAAGAAGATGATTGCAGTCTATCTCTATGTCCTTCTCTTGTCTACCATCAAGAGTAAGATCTGTGTCATTGTGGTTCTTCCTGGGGAAAATAATTTTGATTTCTATCCCCTGCAATGTCACCAAATATGTTAGTGCTAGAAACTGTTCCTAGACTACCACAATAACAAGCTAACACAATCTCAAAAAGAAATAGAATAAAATTGGTTTTTTAGGGTTTTCAATTTAAAAATTCATCAGCAAGGAGGTAATAAACATTCACAATCTAATACAAAACTGAATCATGCACAAGTTAGATAAATTGGGGATCAAACACATCCCAATAATCCATAAACATTACACATGAAATACTAATTCCACCCACAGTGTTATAATAATCAACCTATAGTTACCTACCTTAGAAATTAATTAAATCAAATTTTGTCTTATTACCTAGTTTCCTAGATTCCACTCTATGCTAGTTGCTTTCTACATGTCATAGAAGTCAACACTTTCTAAAACTGAGTCATGGAGTTCTTAGGAAACCTCCTGGAAACCATATTTAGCATGTATACTTTATTCCAGATCCTCCAAACCACATATCTGCTTTTTCTGCTAAGTTGCCTGTTTTATTGAGAATTAAGACAAAAGGGAAAGTACGACTAGGTGTAGTTGATTTGTTTTTTGCCCACATCATCCTCCATCCTTTTCTCCTAATAAAATCATGTATGAGTTCTCTTTCCATCCTTTTTATGCCAGAAATTGTTCCTAGACTACAAGAGAACAAGCCAATACAATCTCAATAATCACAATAAAGTAAAATAGGGTTTTTAGGGTTTTCAAGGTCTTTGGTTGGGAAGTTTGAAGACAAGAGGGAAAACATTCATAAAACCAAATTAAACACTAAATCATGAGCATTTGAATGACTGAGATGTATAACACATAAACCATAATCCAAAAAAAAACACAATATTGAATTTCACCCACAGTTAGCAAGCATTCCAAGCATAAAAACATTAAACAATAAATGAATATACCAGCCGAGTACTTAACACAAATTATAAATGAAACCAGTCAATAATCTAAAGGGAATATAGTGCATATATTTCATAGTCCAGTCTTCAAAAAACACATAAGAGTTTTTACTTAGCTCATAAACAAAGCCTAATAGCCTCCCCTTGTCAGCAAAAAATTGAACCATTTGTCTTCTTTCAGACTTACATTTATCCTATCTTTCAAAATCAGTTGAATAACTGAACCCTAACTGTTTTTAGACTATCCTTTGAATATTTCACTCTAAATTATCATTATACAAAAATAAAATAACTTTCCAAACTTAACTAATAACTGACTTTCTTGACTAACTTTACAAATCTTTAGCTGCTTTAGCAATTAAAGCAATTCCCTCCAAGGCTTGAGCTTTCCTTCTCGCCTTCAATTGATCTGTCTACATGTCTGCAATCCTACTTGCTAGCTCCTCATTATGCTGTTGTAGCTCCTAGATGGTTTGCTTTAACTTTGTGAACTGATTTTCTGTTTGCCTTTTCCTTTTAAGTGCTTCTCTTGAAACTATAATCAACTCCTGGTAATGACTGTTAGCTTCCTCCAAATATTCTTTAAGTCTCTTGTTTGTAGTAACTAACCCATCATTAGCTTCATGCATATATTCAACTTGATACTTATATTGCTTAATGCTTCTTTGTAGGTTTTCTTTTTTAGAATCAATACTTTTGCCTCTTGCTATTGTTTGCATCCCTTCTGGTGTCCATGGGATTTTGAGTCTTTTATAGATTTCTTCATCTTCATTCATAAGTTCTATGGAGGTCACAGGAAACTTTGGATTTTCTTCATTTTCAGCATTGCAGGGAAATTATTCTTCAACGATATCCTTCTTCTCTAAACAAGAACTTTTTACCCCACTTTGTTGTTGTTCTTGAAACATTTGATTTTGAATCTCCAGAAATATACTAGAGATCTTGGTATCAGTCATGACAGATTTTCCTTTTGATTCTATTTGTTTTTTACCTTTATTTCCATCTTCACTATCATGCAATTTCTCTTCAGATGATGAATCCTCTATCATTGTAACCTTTTCTTTAGCCAATTTGGGATTCAGTAGCTTTTTCATGTTTAATGTAAGTTTGTTCTTCGACCTGGTTTTAGGTCTCTAGACTGCTGCAATCTCTCCCAACATCTTCAGAGCCTTTCCTTGATGAGTTATCGAGGAAAATTCAACAACCTTCATTTTTTTCCTTCTTGACACTATTTCCTCATCACAATGAGTGTGAACTTCTTGCTCAGCACAAACCCTAGCTTCATTAGTAACGGGAATTCTAGCCTCATCAAATAGGTATTTTTCATCCTCCTTTGATAGTACTGTAATAGGGATTTGCTTTTTCTCCTCAATATCTTCTTTTACATTTTGAATTGATTTTGCAGGTAAAACATCTACAATAGGCTCAGCTTCTTTAATTTCTAACTATAAAATCTTGCTATCCTCATCATTAACTCACTGCTCAAATTCAAAGTTTTTATTTTCCTGTTTTGAAGCTTCTTCTAGTTTATCATTTTCTTCACCCTTGACTGTTACCTTTTTTCTAAGCTTCTTAATCAGATTTTGGCCTTTATCTACTTGTCTTCTCTGAGATTGTTCCTCCTGATCAGTCTTGAAACCTGACCAAAAAATGAAATGCTCCCAAGTCTTCTCCCTTTTCTGCAATACAGTACTTATGATGAGCTTAATTAGTCCATGGTGAAAAACAGATTGCCTTGTATGATCATGGTGCTCTCTCACCCTACATGACATATTCTGCAAGATTTTCAAAAAGAAGAAAGGTAGGTTCATTTTAGACTCATTACTAAGATGTTGGAGGAACCTAAAGTGATATTTGAAAACAAAGGCAAATCTACCATCACAGATGACATAGCTCTGCAAGACTTTAATAGGCTCAATCCACTTAGGTTTAAAGTTTTGAATTGGAACCCCTTTTCCCCAATCTGTAACTACACCAGAAAGCAAGTATCTCTGAGCATTAAAGGTAAAAGGACCCTTTTTGAACCAGAACTCTCCCTCATCCAAAATCCCTGTTGCTTCAGCTATTAATTCCTTGGTTAATTTGAAATTCAAGGTGTTAAAAGACACTATATCCTTGTCCAGACATTGAGCAAATTTGTAAGATACCTTTGCATGATAACCTTCAATCTTTTCGAAGAACATTAACCATCCTACATCTGAAAACAACTGTGCACAATCTAGAAAATTCTTCATCCAGCTTAAGTCTGAGGTTTCTGCCCTATTGGTTTTTCCACTCTTTTTCATTTTGAACTTATGGTTAAACAACTTCTAACAATGCACCACAGTCTGATTGTCTTCAAACCTTAACAAACTGACATAGAATACAGTATAGGGACATCCAAAAAGGATTTACTCTAAATTATTCTATTTAAATGATGAATACTTTAAATGCATTGATTAATAATTCATCATTTAACATGGATTAGGTCTAAAATTAGTATTCTGCCTTCAAATCTGTCATTAGTCATTTTTTTAGAAAAAACCCAAATTTAAAAACCCTGGTAATGGCACGCAGACTACCTGTTAAAATGACCAATTCGAATGATAGAATATGGTTATTTCAATTTTCAGGTGTCGAATTGCATGCTCCACCTTTCTCTGACCACTTAGAGCACTCTAGACAACTGCTCCTACAAGCCCTAATTCTCACTTAGTCTCAAAATCCTGATTATCAAGCACTAATTTCTTGCCACGATCTTCACTTACTCTTCATGCATTTCAGATAAAAACATCATTCCATACACCTTTGTTCCATTATACTCTGCTATTATTATTATATCTGCTTCTGCAAATGACTGCCACGGTTTTTCCCTCATGATAATACTCCACCTGCCTTAGTGATTAAACTACAGAAGACATGTATCAAAACCATCACACAATGTGATTGACACCTCGGGTGTGAGAATCTCGAAGAAATTGGACCAAAGAATGATGGTTTTAGCTCGTGCGATTTTCTTGTAGTGCCTCTATGCATCTGTTTTTGTCTTGCGCTACAAGAAAGTCCAAGTTAATGATTTTCAAAATTTTAAGCTAATGATAAGAGTTTGAACTTGGTTTAGGAATCCCAATTTGACTTTTATGCTATTTTTAGACTTTTTGAATCCATATATGCCTTATATAAGTCCCTCGATTATAAAATCAAACAAAACTTGTAAAAATAAGCTCAGAAATAAAAAATCATGAAAGTTAAAGGGTAAAATTAATATTGTCCTTATCAACAAAATTGTCTAGAAACAAAAATTAAACAAGATTCAAAATATGAAATAAAAGTATCAAAAACAATGGAAAACAAAAACATGACCTAACACATCCCTTATTAGCTTGCCTACTTAACTTTGTTAATTCATGAGCCTCTAAGTGGATTTGGAAACCGCTTTATGCACCTATGAGGGATTTGACTAGATTTAGTAAGCCTAGTTTTTTACTATTTCGAATGGAATCCTTATGCATTCGAATATCTCATGTAATTATATATTGCAGCAGCCTATTACTTCAAAAGGTTGTCTATTATACACTTATTCAATATAGATTAGTTTTATGCTCCAATTTCAGTCTCCTTTGATGGTAATTTTGCATGTTTGATTAGCAATTTTGTGAGTGTAATTTTTCTATCACTTGGGTTCAATTTCCACATGGTATCAGAGAGTTTGTAGATTGATTTCTCTCCTTCCATATTACTATTGCAGGTTCGACATCTTGACTGGGAGCACATTCTGCTGGTTGAAGGGCACAATTTTTGAGTTATGGACCAATCTCAGAAGATCATCTTGACTCCATTTAATTTCTTTGAATGGAAAGCTGAGATGGAGATATTCTTGAGAGATAAAGGCCTCTACAGGGTGACTATTGGAACTGAGGTAGAGCCCAATGCAACTATAGAGAAAATAAAATGGCACAACATGAGGGATGAGGCCTATGGTCTTTTGTGTCTAAGCATTTTAAGAGACCCCCTCTTCCATATTGATGGATTGACATCACCTAATGAAGTGTGGGAGAATCTTGTATATCTTTTTGGTAAGACAGATGAGATGAGAGGACATCAAATCGAGAATGAATTGATCTCTATGAGTCCCAGTAGCTTCGAATCCTTGCAACTCTATTTTTCCAAGTTTAAAGCCCTTGTTTTGTAGCTAAAACAATGTGGAATTGAAAAGAAGGAAGAGCAACTAGTTTTGGCCATACTCTTGAAGTTGGGACCTAAATATTTAGTGTTTGTTTCGACCTTCCATGCCACCAAGTTGACAGCTCGAACCTGGAAGATTCCTAAGCTTGCAGAGTTCATAGAATCCCGCACACAGGAACAAGATAAATTGGTGATGATGGGCACCATCAAACCTTCCAAAGACCAAAATCTGGTTTCTAGAGATTCAAGGGTGGATTCAAAGGGAAAGAAGAAAGCTAAGAATCCACCTGAGCAAAATAGAGACAAGAACAAGTCTCAAGAGAATCCTCAAGGCTCCAAAAAGAACTTCCAGAAGAATAAGAACAAAGGAGAAATGAGCAAGTGCACATACTGTAGTAAGGGCTATCATCCTGAGGGATTCTGTATGAAGAAGCAAATTGACATGTTGACCCAAATCCTAGAGAATAATAACATCTCCCTTCTTGATTGCTCAAAGAAGAGGGAAGGAGGATCAAATTCAGAGGACAAAAAGAGAGTACATGCTTTGGTTGTTGGCATATCAAACTCAACTAGCTTCATCATAAACTCTGGAGCTTCTAGACATATGGTTTCGACAAAGGAGGCATTCTCCTCTCTTGAAATGTCGAAAGGTCCACCGATAGTTTTGGGAGATGACTCTCTCACTAACAGTTTGGGGAAATGAAGGATTGATCTTGACCATGGTAAGTTCAATAATGTGTTGTATGCTCCAGGTCTTTCCTCTAACCTCTTGTTAGTGTACCATATGACTCACAGAGGGTATCCAAAGAAGTTCATCTTCTCCCCTGATGATGTTGAAATCACAGAAATTTCGAATGGTAAAGTCATAGCAAAAGGAGTTGTTGATCACACTTCGAAGGTATACATGTTTTCCCATTTTCTACCCTACTCAAACCCCTCTACTCTTATGTTTCATGCTAATGAGGCAAGCAAGCTTTGGCATGAAATATTTGGCCATATTAACTATAAGTATCTTTCTGATTTGAGTGAAAAAGATATGGTCATAGGGTTACCAAAGATTAAGTTTTCCAAGGGAGTCTGTCAAGGTTGTATCCTAGAAAAACACCTAGAGCACAAATTTGAGAGAGCTAGTCATGAGAGAACCTCTGCACCTCTTGAGTTGATCCACAGTGATGTTGCTGGTCCATTTCCTCATATGTCCACGAGTCAAGACAAATATGCACTGACCTTCATATATGACTTTTCTAGGTATTGTTGGGTTTACTTCCTAAAGCATAAGTCTGAAGTTTTTGACCTCTTCAAAGTCTTTAAAGCCTTGGTTGAAAACCAGTCTGGGAGGAGACTCAATATTATCAGATATGACACTGGTGGTGAGTATGTCAAGTCTGAGTTCATTCAGTATTGTAAATATGTAGGTATTCAGATGCAACATTCAATCCCTTACACACCACATCAAAATGGTGTTTCTGAGAGAAAGAACATATCACTGATGGAGATGGAAACCTGTATGATGGAGGCCAAGAATTTTCCACCAAAGTTTTGGGCCATGGCTATAAACTATGAATCCTACATCTAGAATAGGGTGCCTCATAAACATCTTGATGGTATGACTCCTTTTGAAACTTGGAGTGGGCACAAGCCAGATGTTACCCATTTCAGGATTTTTGGCTCAAAGGCTTGGGCTAGAATTTTAATTGAAAAAGAGAAAGGCTTTGCAGCCCCAAAGCCAAGAGTGCCTATTTGTTGGGTATTCTGAATATTGAAAAGGGTACAAGCTGATCAAATTGAGCACTAACAAATCTTTCATTGAAAGAAGTGTTCAGTTCCAAGAAGATCCTTTAGTAGCAGTTGAAGTTGGAGAGTCTTCTTAACCACTAGATCCATTGACTGTAAGTGGAGAGACTAATGAGTTTGTTGATTCTGATATGTCTAATAATGATGATTTAATTGCATATCCTGACATTTTTACAAGACCAAAATGGGCAGCAAAGACCATTCATGTAGCTGGGGAACTAGCTGGAAATCCTAGTGACCCTAGGAAGACTAGATCTTAGTTTGAGAGTGCCCTATGTATGAAAGACCCTTTGTTTGCAGAGAAGTGCTATCTGATGGTTGAATTATACCCACATACATATGAATATACAGCACATGATCCAATATGGAAAACAACCATGAGAGAATAATTCAGCTCGCTCTAGAAGAAAAACACCTGGGAACTGGTTGATCTTCCCTTAGGGAGGAAGCTAGTTCAATGTAAGTGGGTTTTCAAGACTAAGTTTAATGCTGATGGTTCACCTTTTAAATATAAGGAAATATTGGTAGCCCAGGGATACGCACAAGTACATGGTATTGACTACAATGAAACCTTTGCACCGGTGGCAAAGATGGACTCCATAAGGCTAGCTTTAGCCATTGCAGCTTCAAGGCAGTGGGAGGTACATCACATGGATGTGAAGTGTGCTTTCCTAAATGGAGATCTCACTAAATATATTTACATGCAAAAACCTCAAGGGTTTGTTTCTAATCCATCTTTTGTGTGCAGGTTAAAGAAATCATTGTATGGGATCAAGCAAGCCCCCGGGGCTTGGTATGCCAAGATTAATGGCTTTCTGATGTCATTGAGTTTTGTTCGATGCAAGTCTAATAATAATTTTTATTTGAAGCTGATTCATGGTTCTTTGATGATTATTGTCTTGTATGTAGATGACCTTTTGATTACAGGAAGTTCAAATAAAGAGATTTCCTCCTTGAAGGATGCAATGAACCATGCATTTTATATGACTGATTTGGGATTGTTGAGCCAACTCTTGGGTCTCAAAATTGCTCAATCCAAACATGGAATAAAATTACATCAATCCAAGTATGCCTTAGATTTTCTGAACAAGTTCAACATGAAAAATTGCAAGACAAGCAAGACTCCCTTTCTTTTAGGAGTTAAGCTTGAAGAAGCAGGTTCTTCTCCTATGGTAAATAATACACTGTATAAGAAATTGATTGGGTGTTTGCTTTACCTTACACACACTCAAACTGATATATATTATGTATTTAGTGTGGATTCAAGATACATGGATCAGCCTCATGAGATTCATTGGAGATCAGCCAAAAGGATCCTTAACTTTGTTCAAGGAACAAGAACTCATGGGATCTTCCACAAAGCTAAATATGATCTTGATTTGATTGGGTTTACTGACAGTGATTGGGAAGGTGACAACATATATCGAAATTCAACATTAGGATATGTGTTCATTCTTGCAAGAGGACCAATCAACTGGTCAAGAAATAAGCAGAGTTCCATAGCACTCTCATCTACAGAAGCAGAGTACAGAGGAGTTGTAAATGCAGCAACTCAATGTTTATGGTTGTAGGGAATAATTGGTGAGTGTGGCTTCAAATCACAGTTTTCAACTATTATCTATTGTGATAATCAAAGCACCATTCGAATCTACAATGATCCAGTTCAAAGATAGAGAACCAAACACATTGAGATCCATATGCACTACATCAGATAGCTTGTACATGATAACACCATTCACCTACTCTTCTATGCATCATCAGAACAAGTAGCAGACATATTCACCAAAGTTTTTTTTGAGAAGACATTAAGCAATCCCAAATCACTATTGAGGATTACTGATCATGCTTTAAAGCATGATTGATGACAATATTTTCAAATTTTGTTTTACTGTCCATGTTTAAGGGAGGATTTTCCCACTGGGTTTTTTCCTCTTTCCTTGGTTAAATGGACAAGAAGTATGTAAAGGGTTACTAAGCCTTGTTGCTATGCCCTATAGTTTTCTAATATTTACTCATAAAGTCAATATTAAGGGGGGGTGTTAGAATAATCAACCCATAGTTACCTACCTTAGACATTAATTAAATCAATTTTTGTCGTATTACCTAGTTTCCTAGATTCCACTCTATGCTAGTTGCCTTCTACATGTCATAGAATTCAACACTTGCTAAGAAAGAGTCATGGAGTTCTTGGGAAACCTCCTGGGAACCATATTTAGCATGCCTACTTTATTCCATATCCTCCAAAGCACATATCTTCTTTTTCTGCTAAGTTGCCTATTTTATTGAGAATTAAGGCAAAAGGGAAAGTAAGACTAGGTGTAGTTGACTTGTT
>LPNX010723724.1:3029-17619 GCA_001517045.1 Pseudotsuga menziesii
ACTTGAAGAGTAAGCATTTCAATAATAGTCATAGTATCAATACTTCGATAAGCATGTGCGATTTAAATGGCAAACAAGCAAAGATAAAGAAGGCCAAAATATGGAATATTTAAAGAAAAAGCAACAAAGTATCCCATTCTTGGGGTATGTATTGAAACTTCATGTCTTTTATTTGAGGAGATGGAATTTTCAAAAAAAACTTAGACAAAACGTTTTCATGTATCATGACATTTTAGTGTTCATATTGAATAGGTTTTTTTAAGTAAAGAAAAAAAACATTTTAAGAGTTCATATGTAACTCTCCTAAAAGTTTGTTTAAATGTGATAATTTTATTTTTTAATTTAAATTAAAAAAATGCAAAACTAAACTTGATTCTAGCTTTATTTTATTTTATACATTTTTTTAAAATATTTTTTCATATTTTTAGAAAGGAGGACTTAGATATTTTAGAATATTGTGAAAGATTAACACTTGTTTAATTATCTTTCCAAAAGTGTTTTCAACCCTTTTATCCATGTCACTTTGGTTTCATTTTCTTGTGTTTCTTACTTCTAGTTTTTTTAATTTTCATTTTTTAAATTTATAAGGACGACCCTTGAAGACTTGGTCAGATCTTTCTAAAATCAATTGAATTCTAAGAAAAACATAATAATAAAAAAATTAATAAGTAATTTTTTTATTCTTTTAATATAAATAAATATTCCCTTGTGTGTTTGGTTTCTCTGGACAACTTTATTCCCCTATGCTATTTTTCAATAATGATTGAATTACTTATGCATTATAGTGATGTTTTGTTCATTGTGATGTTTTGTTCATTAAAAATTACATTTAATGTTCTCTTTTAACCATTACATTATAAGTTATAATTAAAAATTACATTCAAATTTATTTTATTTTAAAAAAAAATTTAAGATAAAATTAAAAATTACATTCAAATTTATTTTATTTAAAAATTATATTTAAATTTATTTTATTGAGTAAATATGAATGATACTTATCAAAAACATTTGAAAGGTTATATATAAATGATAAAAGAGTGAGTTGTATCACTCATTGTAATTAGTGGGTAAGAAAAAAATTAGAGTATGTTACATTGAAAAGGAAATTCCACTTGGGTGGATTACAACCTTACGGGGAAGTGAAATTTGGCTTTGAATGTCAACATGTTTATAAATATGGCGAGGTGCATGAGAGCATATTAGCATGTGAAAATATTCCATGTAAGAAAATACTAAGTAGCAAAACTATGTGTATATGTGTCCAAAATATATGTAATATATGGTTTTTAATCATTGGAATGTGTTAATTTAGCTTAGTTTCATTTTATTTGTGGATTCATCATGCGTCAAGAGGGATAAAATTATTTCAAGCAAAAAAAGACATGAGATTTGCAACCTAAGAGATTTGATCCCTCTCTATGTGAGAGAGATCTAGCTAGTTTATTAATATTTTATTAACTTTAACTTAATATATATATTCTTATGATATTACTATTGTTTTTTTTTCATGGGACATGTTTCACATATCTCAGTTGTAGAAAAAAACTCTCACCCAATTAAATCGTGGACACGATGTAATGATGTGTTTTATTTGATAGTTACCAAGACATGTGGACTAAGTGATAATGAATCCATTATGTAGATATGTAAAATTTATTGTAAATATTCCTGGTATGGATTCCAAGATAAAGGTCCAACTAGTGAATAGTCATAAGTGCAAGTTATGGGATTTCCAATTCATTGTGTGAGTTATGTGTCCCAATCACCATAAGGTATGACCATGGAGTGCTTAAGTTGTGTAAAAGCGTGTATAAAATAACGATAATATTTTTAAATCCAACAAAAAAATTGCTTGAGGAGCAACATGAGGGTTATGACACCACAAAGAGGAAAGAGGAAAGGAGGTGTATGGGTGAATTATTCTTGCCACATGTTTTAGAGTACTACCTTTTTCATCCTATTCTTATCCCATTTATCTAGAGGTTGCAAGCTAGAATTTTATGGTTCCATGGGTTTCATTCTTGTGACCTACACATGAATCCCATGAGCATGAGGCCAGTGAGATCCTTTCATAAGCTGGGGGGGTTCGTTGATGGGAGGAAAGGAAATAGTCAAATGGTTCTAAAGAGAAGAACCATGGTTGTGATGTCTGTGAAGAATGAAGAAATCTATAAGATTGCAACCATATGCATATATCGATAATTAACCATAGTTGAACCTAGGTCTATCTCCCAAAGATCCTCGGTAGATTAGACTCTTTATGCCTACATCATAGCACTATAAGGGATAAAGAGGGTCTATTTAGAAAAGAAGGGAAAGTCTTAACCTTGTGTTGTGTTTGGTTGAGAGAAAGAAAACTAGGGCTTATTGAAGAATGTTGAGTAACATGCTTGGAATAGCTTTTTGTAAAGATATGGTTGTAGCAGTTTCATTCTATTGCATTCTTGAGAATTGTGGGTTGGGTTGAGTGAGTTTAGATCTCATAGCAGTTTCTTTGCCTTGGTGGTGTCATATCCTAACTTGTGGGTGGAATCTACATTTGATTCATGTGGGTGTGTAGTTAATTGCTCATGTGCAACTAGATTTGGTAGATAAATTCATGAGAAGGATTATGAAAAAATTGTTTTTTATGTTGAAAACCAAATTGGATCACTATTGGAAAATATGATTTACCAAAGGATAAAAAAAATGAAATGAAGTACCTCAATGACAAATAGTAACATCTAGGTACACTACACTACAATTATCGTGATAATATAATATAGGAACAAAATGGACACAATGACCATGGGTCATTTAACACAAAGAATCTTAACACATACAAAATATCAAGGAGACCACACAATGGTCTCCCATTGCTTGTTACATTATACAATGCGTGAAATGTCAAAAGGCATAAATATGTTAAGCTGTAACTTACATGGAATAATAATTATCCTTACCTAACATAACACACTATAATAATCAAGTCAAATATCATGAGCATGGGTGGTTACAACATTAAAATACATGTAAATAAAGCACATTTCTCATTAATATCATCCATTGTTAAGAAGTGATTGGCACACTACCCAACATCAGCTAGCTACCCATGAAGATGCATCATGTCATTGTTTTGATCACAAAGTTTTTTCTCCATACAGATGAGTATGGATGGTTACAACATGAATGTACATCAACTAGATACCAATGAAGATACTACATGTCATTGTTTTGATCACATAAAGTTGTTTTTAGTTTAAATGCTTCTTGGTTGGTAGGAACTATAATTGACTACCAACCAACAAGCATTTAAACTAAAAAAAAATTGGTTGGTAGGAATTATAATTGACTTGGGTGTGAGGGTAGGAGCCAATTATGGGGCCTTATGGTTGGCCTGGTGGAGACCTAAGCTCCATTCCTTGTGGGGGGTTGTGGTACTTGCTACGGGAACTATCGTATCCCTATAAGACCTTGTGTTTACATCATGACAATTCTAGTCCCATTGGACAAATCATTCTTCTACCCAACACTAAGGCTATGCCTAGATCAAGTTTATTATGTTGGTGTACATGCAACAGTGCTTGTTGTGCAAAAAACAAGTAAACAATTATATAAAAAAACTTAAATAAATAATGTAAAGACATAAATAATAATAATTAATATAATTAATAAGAGACATGACTTTATGAAAAGTCATGAATGAATCCTATCAAAGATATTAAAAGCAGGATTTCCGAATGTAATAATATATCAGACAATTTATTAAAAATACATTATTTTCAGATCTCAGTTATTTTGTTTTTTAGCTGCATTGGTATTAGATCCTTCTCTCTTCTAACCGATGCAACCCTCTCATTGATATCTCTTTGCCTATTGTTGCATTCGGCTCCTACGTCTACCACTCCATTCGTTGCCCATCACTGCCTGCATTCTTTTGCCCACCCTCCTCTGCGTAGTCGTTTCCCTTCATCTCCACTGCAACACCCCACACCATTAGGTGCAATGAACTCCTCTCTCCCCATCCACACTCCCACACGCTTGTTGTTGTAATTGTGACTTCAGAAGATATTCTGATGTATATTATTATTGTATATTGTTGTGCCCCCATCGGAACTGTGTTTCCCTCCTTTCGGGATGTCATTATTATGTATGGTCATTGAGGTAAACCCTCCCTTGTAAGTCGGGGCAATAGTCCCCACAATAAATAAAGGAAAATGTACTTATGAGTATTCCTAGGTAGGTCAGCCCCAAAGAGGTTACCTGGATGACCTAGTTAGTTGAGTAAGTCACTCAACGGAAGGATATAAATAGGGAGGCGCCCTCCTCATTTGACACACACACTCACACTCTCTCATGTGAGTTTTAGGAGAGAGAGAATGAGGATGAAGAGAGAGAGTTGTTGGAGACATATTGTTCTTGGTTTTTTCCATCTTTTGATAGTATCTTAGTGACAGAACTATTATGAGGAAGTTTGTGGGGTTTTCTCCTTTATGGTTTCCCCGATGAAAATCTTGGTGTCTTGTGTATATTATGCATCTTGGATATATTGGTGTGCTTGTTATTCTTTTAGATAAAGATACTAATCAAATTAATGTAGAAAAACTAACATGGTATCAGAGCCACTCTGAAATATGACACTCTATAGCTGAAATACTACTACAATGGCAACTACTTAAGATTAGGGTTTCATGTTTAAAACCCTAGAAGACAAAATCTAGTAATCTTGAGACTTTCGCTATAACTCGATATTGGAGAAGGCTCAGGAGAAGAAACTTGGACAAGCCAAAGATGAAATATTTATGTACCTTGTGTGTGAGTTTCAGCCTAATAGTATCTATACTTTAGGAGATATGATTCCTCCGAATCATGGCTCCAACCTCCTCCAGAATCCAGTCTTAAACGAGTGACCTAGGGGGAATTTCTATATCTCAAGATATGAAGGTCCAAATAAAATTTCGCAAGATTTTTCAAATAGGGAACGAAATGTAGTTTCTATGGTCCAAGTTTCAGACCCCTAAGGTGAAACATTGACACATGGATGTATGTACAAGTTCGATATGCTGAACTAGTCCTCAAACACGTCACATTGGGAAACTTAGAATAAGTTCCACTTGGTGAATCCAATTCTTCTCTAAATAATGGGGTTGGAAAGAAGACAACCCCGTATAACTCAAGACTAAGTTTCAAACCCTGAGGAGCAGAAATTTTAGAGATACAACATAATCAATATTAGATAACTTTGCAGAATAAATTGAAGAAACTAAGGCTTCCTGTTCTGGGTACTTCCCTCCACCGATCAATTGAAAATGGAAGACCATCAAACTCACCCTAGGAGGGCGCATATTTATATGAATAATTTTTTTGCATTCTATGGAGTTTCATTTTTTTACTGCGGGAAGAAACTAAGGCATCAAGTTATGAAGGCTTCCCACTACAATTTTCAGAAAAAGAGTACATTGGAAAAATCACTTTGAAGAGGTGCATCTTCATGTCCATTCATAAGTTTTAAATTCCAAGTTTGGAAAATTAGGGTTACTCTAACCAACCCTAGATCAACAAGCTCCAGAACCAAGTCGGACACCTCAAATCGACAACTTTCAGGCATGGAAGTATAGGATCTCCTTGATCCTTGAAGAAAATGAATTGAATCAGTATATCAGTAAGGAAGTTCCAGATTCATAGTGAGATGAGGCTAAGGCTATGCATAAGAATAAATTGGTCAAGGCCAAAAGAATCATTGCATATTCTATTAAGGATCACCTCATCCCCCATGTTTCATCCTTGAAGACACCTAAGGAAGTGTTTGATGCTTTGATGAAGTTGTTTGAAGGAAAGAAAATCAATCAAAATATGACATTGAGGAACTAGTTGAATAACGTGAAGATAAAGAACTCAGACACCGTGCAGTCCTAATTAACAAGGGTTTCTCAAATCAAGGAACAACTTGAAGTAGTCAAAGAGAATGTGGAAGAAGGAGAGATTTTTATGAACACCTTGAATGGCCTCCCAAGATCATGGGATTATTTCATTCAAGGAATGTGTGCTAGAAGGAAATTGATTACCTTCAACAAATTCTGGGAAGAGGGCACACGAGAAGAAGCTCGGATCATAACAAAATAAGAGAATATGGGAGCAACTGAAGATCAAGCTCTCAGATTTCACACCAGAAGAAATCATCATAACAAAAGGAAGGACTGTCATCACAAATTCAGAATAGATACTTCCAACATTTGATGCTACACTTGTGATGAGAAGGGACACTACTCCAGATATTTTCCCGGAAATAGAGGCTCCTTCAACAAGAAGTCAAACAAGAAAATACATCATGCTCACACCGTTGAAGAGGATGAACCAACTAATAAAGAAAAGGAACATTCCTCAAGTGATGAGGGATATGAAGAATTCTACCGGTAAAGATAAAGATCATACTCTTATCCATCTCAGTATTTGGATAAGAAGGAATGCAATTGTGAATGAAAAAGTGACACTCACGCAGGTTCCATAATTAGATGATGAAGTAGAAGACTCCATTATTCCTACAAGAAGATAAGGATCAAGAGGGAGTCCAATCACCAAACAAACAAAGATAAGTGTTAATGTTTAGTTGTGCACATATTTATATTTAGTTGATGTATTATGCATGTTTTAGTGTTTTCATTTATGAACATTATACTTATGAATTGTGCATGATGGGTAAGTAGCCTATGGTGTTGTACATCATTACATTGCTACTTATCTAGAATGAAACCTCTTTGTTGACATATTGGGAGTAGTGAACACCCTCAATAATGTTATGGTCGAGATGGAAGACATCTAGAAAGTTACCGTATGTATATTGGATATGGATGAATGTTGTAGCATTGGATAAGATAGTTGCATGACTATGTGACATATAGAATTTTTCACTATTAATATGTTATGGAAATTATGAAATGTGTCTAATCATGCAACTGAATTTGACTTGTAAGAAATATTGTGTACAGTCACCTACAGAAAAAGAAGGATAAGTCTTGTTTCGAATAACAAGTGACAACAATTCATCTAGAAGATTCACTCCAATAAACATACATGCAGATGAATCTGAAGCTCCCAGGGTCAGAGACACCGTGGAAAAAGAAAGAGCTTCAAAATAATATAAGAATAATGATATGACCAAAAGAAAGCGGTAGATCCACCTCGAGAAATGAAGAACATCTTGGGCATGAGAGATCATTTAAGATGAAGAAAAGTATGATGGGACTTCTAAATAAATTAAGAGGCCTCGAACACACTCCAGTCATGTGGCACTGTTGAATGACATCATTGATACATATTCTTCCAGCTATGAAGAAGCACCCGAGAAGAAATGAAAGGAGACCGTGATCAAAGAGTACCAGTTGATCATGGAGAATGATATCTAGGATGCGGTTCTGAGACCTAAATGGAAGTCCATAATATCTTCTATGTGGATCTACAAGACCAAGCATGTAGTAGATAGCAGCATCGAATAAGTACAAAGCAAGGTTCGTTGTTTCTCTCGGAAATGGGGAATAGACTATGGCATGACATACTCCATTGGCCAAAAACACTTCTCTAATGAAGTAGAAGTGTATATCAAGCATAGAAATACATGTGCGCAGAAGGATTTGTATGAGCTTAGAAGACACCCATGTGATAGCACATGCAGTTACATGAGGAGCTTAAAGATCACCTAGAGTGATGACGATCTTAACCTTTGCTACAAGGTTGAATATGAAATCCTATAGAGGACGACAAGCTCACAGGTGGGTGCAAGAGGAACTTTCAACAAATTTCAAGATAGAGGATCTTGGTATCCAACAGAGATGACATAGATGGATACATTGAACATCAGTAGGAGAGGAAGCTACATGTCACTCTAGTACAAAATGCAGAGGGAGGATGATGCTCCGCTTCAGAGGGAGTGACTGCAAAATATCTCTGAGTTCGACATGGTATTGAAGGATGAACAAGTTCTTAATGGACTTAGGCTTTACCAAGAGTAAAGTGGGTTCCAACCTTTAATTTAAGGTTGCAAGCAGAATACTAGTATATGTCGATGACCTGGCAGGAGAGGATGAACTCATTGTAGATGCAAAGGGGAAGATTGCCACTAAGTTCGAGATGGAATACATAGGAATGATGCACTACTTCTTAGGCATGGAGGTGTGGTAGAGTGCAGATAGGATTTTCCTTGGCCAAGGAAATTTTGCAGTATGATGGACTGTAAGGTGACAGCAACACCTATGGCATCGAACTTGAAGCTATTGTCTGATGCTTTATCAGAGAAGTTGATGCCACCATGTATCGTTAGATGATTGGCTCATTGATGTACCTGATGAATATGAGACCAGGAATATGCTTTGTTGTGAACACCCTGAGCCGATTCCTGACGGATCTAAGACATGTTCATCCGGTTGTTGCAAAGCATGTATTGAGGTACCTGAACGGTATAGTTGAGTATGGGATAAAGTATGATGTGAATTAGAATATTAACTTGCATGGTTATGTTGATTCGATTGGGTAGGAACCACCACTAATAGGAAGGCCACTTCAAGTTGTTTCTTTAGTTTGGGATTTGATATGATCTCCTGGTTTAGCAGGAAGCATTCATGCATACTGCTGAGTACAACCGAGGAAAATTTTGTTGCATCTTGCTTGACTAGTTGTAAGGTAGTATGTCTTTGTAAGTTATTATCTAATTTGTTCAATCTGAATTTCATTTTTGTATGATGCAAATAGGAGAAGTGAAGCTCTAGAATGTGATCTAGAATGAGGCCCATAGAAAGAGGGAGTAACAATTTCTAACATAGTCAGAGCTGTAGGTTGTTTTGGCAACGTAAAATATCTTGGTGTGCTCCTATTAGAGATAACCAAAGACCAAAAGGCACAGATGCATGAGATGTCACATAGGAAAAGAGATAGGTTGTCCTTAAGCAAAAAAGGTCTTGGTGTAGGACACAGGTTGCTCGGATGTAATCAATCATGTAGGTTGTCCTTGGATGTAATCAGTCCTGGCGTAGTACGCAGGTTATCCTTGTATGTAATTAGTCCTCGTACAGGTTATCCGAAGTGTAAAATATCATGGCATGGTACGCAGGTTGTTCGGATGTAATGAGTCATGTGGGTTGTCCTGGAGTGTAAAAGATCCAGGCGTGGTATGCAGGTTAATCGGACGTAATGAGTTCTGAAAGGTTATCCGAATGGAAAACATACTGGATGCAGGTTGTTCGGATGTAATAAGTCCTTAAGGTTGACCTGGAACAGAAAATATCCTAGTGTGGTACGCATGTTGTTTAGTCGTAATCAGTCTTTGTATGTGTGTGTTCCCATCTTGGAGATGATGAGGTCACAAGTCACTTGGTGTGCACCTAGGAATTTCTCACATAGTGGTAGATGCAAGTTGTCTTAGTGATGTGAATAAGTCTTGGTGTGCTCCTATGTTTGTAGAGCGTGCGTTGACCATAGAGAGATGTAATGCAATTAGTGTGCTCCTAGGAGATTCTCGCATAGTGGAATATGTTGGTTATCTTCGTGACGTGAAAGATCCTATCATGGTCCTATGTTAGTAGAACACAAGTAGTCTGTGATATGCATTTAGGATGTGCTCTGTATGCTTTGTGTGTTTTTATGCAGGATAATGGGATGATATGGATATGACGAGATGGCGGTAGGAGACGCAGGTGATTGCATTGGAAATGTAATTAATGGTCCTATGTTGTACCTACGCAATGGCATGTTCATGGATATGATCAAGACCTATATGAGGACTAGGCCTACACCCCACATGAAAAAGGGTTGGCTCTGTATAAACTTCCTATTACGAATAGATTGGACAAGATGAGGACTATGGAAGCAACGATGACGCCGACATGATGTGTTGATGATTGTGGAGAGAGAATACCTTCCTAGTTAAGAGGGAGTGTTGTTGTAATTGTAACTTTGGAAGATATTTTGATGCATATTATTATTGTATATTGTTGTACCCCCATCAAATATGGGTTTCCCTCCTTTTGGGATGTCGTTATTATGTATGGTCATTGAGGTAAACCCTCAGTACTAATTCAGGGAAATAGTCCCCAAAATAATCAAGGAAAATGTACTTATGAGTATTCCTAGGTAGGTCGTCCCCAAAGAGGTTACCCGGCAGACCTAGTTAGTTGAGTAAGTCACTCAACGAAAGGATATAAATAGGGAGGCACCCTCCTCATTTGACACACAGACTCACACTCTCTCATGTGTGCTTTAGGAGAGAGAGTATGAGGAGGAAGAGAGAGAGTTGTTGGAGACATTATTGGGTTTTTCCATCTTGTGATATTGTCTTAGTGACCGAACTATTATGAAGAAGTTTGCGGGGTTTTCTCCTTTATGGTTTCCTCAAAGAAAATATATGTGTCTTATGCATCTTGGATATATTGATGTGCTTGTTAATCTTTCAGATAAAGATCCTAATCAAATTAATGTAGAAAAAATAACAATGTTCACACTTCATCTCCTCATCCCCCCTTCATCTCCCCATCTACTATGTGCACTCATCCAAACCTACACGCATGTCACACCTCCATTCCCCATCACACTCCTCTCCCACACTCCAGCTCCTGCTCCATCCAACATGTGCAACCCCCAACGCACTCCTCCACCACACTCCCATGCCTACTCCTCCTCCCTGCTCGTCGCAATTCACCTCCTCTTCCACGCTCCCATTGCTGCCATACCCCGCTAATGCACTTCCCTAATGCATTTTGCACTCACACCAGTGCATACTCCCACCTCCCCTTCCAAACTCCACTCACCCTATGCTCACTCTCATCATCATCTACTTCCCCCACACTGTCAACGCTCCTTCCTCATGACCCGCTACCAGTCACAACCACCATCCACCTGTAGTCGTAAAGTTTTAATAAAGTTAAATCAAATATAATTATAATATTACATTAATACTTATTTATTTATTTTAATTTTTATAATTTAAAAAAAAAAAATTATATATATATATATATATATTCTAATATTATTATTATTATATTAAGAAAACCATGGTTGGTTGGGCTCGAACATCTGACAATAATAAATCAAGGTTTAACATGGAGAAACTTCTAGTAGTCGCTAGAATGGGATATGTCAATGCTAGATTGGACCAATTAGATGAAAAAGTCAACAAAAAGTATGCAGAACTCAAGGCAGAAATCAACAAAAATAATAATGCATTAACGCCAACCTTCACAAGACTCAAGGTAGGAATAGAGAAAGGCATCAGTGCATTGAAGGAAGATCAAAAGAAAACTCAAGAGTCTCTCGACAATATCTTGGCCAGATTACCGCCGCACACTTTGTTTACCCTACCTAGCCATAACCCACCTCTAGACCCCTTCAATACACCTCATCCAAGTATGCCAAAAGCAACAGGACAACACGACACAATGCCACCCCATGAAATCTCATTCTTTAACATTCCAACAATATCAATTCCCCCAACACAAGGGTACCAAATAAGGGTAAAACTCAAATTACCCAAATTTGATGGTGATGAAAAACAATGCATCACATGGATCAATAAAGCAGAAGAATACTTTGACATCCATAACATACACTGTGATAGTGAGAATATTAAAAATGCCACCATGAAATTAGAG
This sequence comes from Pseudotsuga menziesii, assembly GCA_001517045.1. Lineage (NCBI taxonomy): Eukaryota > Viridiplantae > Streptophyta > Pinopsida > Pinales > Pinaceae > Pseudotsuga > Pseudotsuga menziesii. The sequence goes on from LPNX010723724.1 coordinate 14,642, forward strand.
GGGAATTATTGTGAATATTTTAATACTATTATTGATTTATAGATTCGACTCTTGACAGTCCAACCATATACGGTTGTTCCATTTGGTATTAGAGCGGATTCGCTCCTCCAGCACTGAGCTCAGATTCATCTCATCCACATACATCCTCCTTTCTGTTGTTTATTGATCCACACAACTCCTCCACTCGCTTCCCACTGGCTTCCCTGCCACTTCACGCTCTTTTGCAACCCCCTCCATCTCTTCTCCATTGCGTATTCACCCACGTTGTTGCTCCACCTTCCCCATCATGTTGCCTCCACCTTCCCCCTAGCGTTGCCTCGGCCCTCCCTCCCTCTGTCTTCCACCTGCATAGCCCTACCCACACTCATCCTTTGATTTCCTTCCTCCACCTTCACTCATGCAATCCTTTGATTTCTTATCTGCTGCCTCCACCTTCCCCATGCTCATACTTCGATTTCATACCTACACTACCACCCACGCTCCCGTCCTGCCTGCAAACTGCCCTCCTGTTGTGTGTTGCCTACTAACCTTCTGCAATACCCACATGTTCCATCACTGCCCCATCATCTCCCCACTGCAGCTCCGCCTGATCGCTGCCCCATCATCTCCACCCGTGCCACCTTATGGCCTTCCCTCACGCGAACCCTAAATCCTGCAAAAAAAAAACAATTTTTAATAAAAATTAAATATTATATATAATAATAATATATTATTATTATAATATTTATTTTTAAACTTTCAAAAAAACTATATACCAAAATATTATATAGCATATAAAAAAAATATTAATTAATTAATATTTATTATTATTCCAAAAAAAAATCCACCCATCGCAAGCCAAAATAGCATCGAGGTACACACCTCTGCATACAAGGTCCAAGACCATGGCGAAAATAAAAGACCAAATCAAAAAAATGGAGAAAGACATCAAGTCCTTCGTCGCTTACCAAAAAAGCTTAAAGGAAGAGATAAAAAATAACAATACAATGCTTAAGAAAGAAATTAAAGACGAAGTTGTTCTGGTACTAGAAAGAAGGCTGGATGAAAAAATTGACATCTTGAACGAGAAACAAAAATATTTGGATGACAAAATGAGTACCATGACTCAAAACATAAACACCATAACACAAAACTTTAGCACCATGAAGCAGAACCATAATACATTAAAGGAGGTGTTACAAAAACTAATGCCTAGTACAAACCATGTCAGTAGTCCAGACATGTTAGATGCCTCATTTCATGTTTCCACGCAGGAAGCACTCGCCAAGAATCAAGAATATTTGCAACAAGAAATAAATATTAACAATGCGACGCTTAAACAAGAGATAGAAACAAAAATACTGTCGGATATGGAGGCACGATTAAACAACAAAATGGACACTATCAGTAAGATAGTAGAGAATAAAAAGGTTAAAAATCACCGCCAACAATGAAGCAGTTCAAATATGTCACTTGCATCGTCCAATAGCTCCAATCCACCATCAAATCGTAAAGGAAAATGAAATCAATGTCATCCTTACATAGTGTACCCATCTAAGGCAAAAATAGAGTTATCGAAATACAATGGAAGTGAAGACCAATGTGTTTCCTGGCTAAACAAAGCGAAAGAATACTTCAACATTTACAATATTCAATCTGATGAGGAGAAGGTGAAATATGCGTCAATGCATATGGAAGGGTACGCCTATAATTGGTACTTATGGTGGAAGAAAGTCAATTTTTCCTTCACCTAGAACTTGTTCAAAAATGATTTTTTTAATAGGTTTCAAGGAATCAGAGAAGATAAATTTTTCAGTAAACTTATCAGATTATAACAGGTCGCAAGCGTTGAGGAATTCACACATCAGTGGGAATCCTTATCGACATGAGTATTTGGGTTGTATGACAAACAAAGACTCGAAACCTATTTAGGAGATCTTAAACCATACTTGCAAAAATAATTAAAGATGCATGGCATACTTAACGTAGAAGTAGAAAGACATAAAGAAAAAAAACAAAAGCCGCGGAACACAAATTGGAAGGAATAAAAACAAGATGTGATAACCATTATCTACAAGGAAAAGAGACACAATGTAGGTACTATGAAGATAATTGGTCACCCGATCATCAATGCCACAAACCTCAATCATATGCCTATGAAATTGAAAATAAGTCGAAAACATCTAACAGTTACTCTGATAATAGGAAAAAGAAGAAAAGCATATGTCGTTGATGTGGCACTAACTGGACCCCAGGCCATAAATGTAGGAACAGTAAGACATTACAGTGCAGAATCATCAATGGAAAAAAAGTGCAAGTCTCTACACAAGAAATATCGTCTGATTCTAATACCTACACAGAATCATAATGGAGGACGACATTAGATAAATACTCAAGTTTTGAGGACAAAGCTTTCCCAAGGGGAAGGCAATGTTGTGAATATTTAAATAATTTTATTATTTATAAATAAATAGATTATTAGTTTATTAGTTTACTGGTGAAAGGGCGTAACCCTTCACTATGATTTCTCAATCCCTATAAAGGTGAGCTTCTTTGTAATATTGTATCCATCATCTATCAATTTATTCCTATATTATTATTCATCATGAAAGGCAGATTCGACTCTTAACAGTCCAACCGGATACGGTTGTTCCAGAAATGCATATAATTGGTACATATGGTGGAAAACTACAACCAGGGTCTGCTTCTTTAGTTGGAATAACTTTAAGAACAATCTGCTTAAGAGGTTTCAATGCGTAACTGAGAAAGACTTATTTTCCAAGATCACCATACTCCAGCAAAAAGGTAGTGTAGATGAGTACACATGTGAATGGGAATCCTTGGTGACTCGAGTTATTTTGTTTTTTCTGCTCCAGGTGGGTTCCCGGTTAAGGAAAAAATGGAATCAGAATTAACTTGAGTTGTGAGGGCATTCTTAACTAAGTCATCGTGACTTGGGAGAAATATATTCTATCAAATTCACCTAGAGACCACACCTA
>LPNX010723724.1:22963-55046 GCA_001517045.1 Pseudotsuga menziesii
AAATGGTCAGAAAAACAGGGAAAACTTTGTCACTGATGACGTGTCAAGCTTCTGAATTAGCAGAAATTGATAAAAAGGAGGGGGCTCTGTCACTGTATGAGGTAGGTCAAGCTTCTGAATTAGTGGAGATTCTGGGAGAAACAGGGAAAACTTTGTCATTTTATGACGTATGTCAAGCTTCTGAATTAGCGGAAATTGATATTCTGTAGGGCACTCTTTGTCACTGTAATCCTGTATGACGTAGGTCAAGCTTCTGAATGAGTCGAAATTGATATTCTGTTGGCAGGTTGACTATTCTATCCATTGGGTTCTTTGTCACTGTAATCCTGTATGACGTAGGTCAAGCTTCTGAATGAGTGGAAATTGATATTCTGTTGGCAGGTTGACTATTCTATCCATTGGGTTCTTGAAAATGCCCTGTGAACAGGCGTGGGTTTGGGTTTGATGTTCTTGATTGAAACTCTATTTAATTCAAAATATATTTTACTTTAAGAGATTGCATGCAGCAGAATTTTAGCCACTTTGTTCGGTCTTTTAATCTTTAGAGTATTATGTAGAATTCTATAATTGCACAGTTTGTTTGGTAATCTCATGCAGCAGAATTTTATTCACTTTGTTCGGTCTTTTAATCTTTAAAGTATTATGTAAAATTCTATAATTCCGGTTTGTTTGGTAATCTCTTTTTAACTTACTTGGAATTTTATATTCGCAGTTGTTTTTGTTTCTTTGTTTTTGACTTGGGTCGAATTATATATTCTTATATTGTTTTGTGATTTTCAACTTATGCAGAATTGTATATTCCTATATTCTTATATTGTTTTGTAATTTTCAACTTATGTAGAATTGTATATTCCTAGTTTGTTTGGCAATTTTTAAAGTCTTAATGTAGAATTGTATATTGTTGGCAATTTTTTATGTCTTAATGTAAAATTGTATATTCCTAATTTGTTTAGCAATTTTTTAAGTCTTAATGTAGAATTGTGTATTCAGATGTAATTCAGATCTAATTATTTCCATTTCGTTCTTGAAATTCACTAGAAAGAGCTCCGTTTAATGTTTAATTTAATCATAAAATATATCTTAATAATTGAAAGATCTCAGTATGGCAATATTTTATTTTCTTTAGGACTGTTTGTATTTCTTAACTAGCTGTTTCAATTTGAGAAATATTTCAAATTGAATAAGAAATGTACAAAGACCTTTTATTATAAAAAAAAGGCTGCTACAAACCACTACATCTTTTAAGCTTAAAAAAACCACATCTCTTAAGCTTATAAAAAGGTACCACTACATTTCTTAAGCTTAAAGAAAACCACATCTCTTAAGCTAAAAAAAGGTAGCTACATATCACTGCACCTTTTGAGCTAAATTATTGATGATTTGTATCTGTTTTTTTTACAATATTCGATGGGGCTCTCCCCCCTTGGTCCCCACGTGCTGGAGACTTGGGGCTCCTTACGAAACGTTTCCCCTTGCCCCCAATTTGGCGAAACTTGGGGAAACACAGGGGGAGCTCGCCCCCCTCGGTCCCCACGCCTTGGGGACTTGGGGCTCCTTCCGAAACATTTCCTCTCGCCCCCAATTTGGTGAACCTTGGGGAAACGCAGGGGGAGCTCCCCCCCCCCCCCCTATTTTGAAGCATGCACTAGTGAAGTGGGGGACTCCTAGGCGCTCCAATAGTAATGGTAGTGATCATTTTCTATCATCTTACTTAAATTTTTAACATTACCATTAATTGTTTCAGGACGTTTGAGAGTGGTTCCAACTTCATTGGAGTTCATATGCAAAAAGTAGAATTTTAGATCCCATTCACAATTCAGCAGACTTAAGAGTTTTCAGGATTTCAGGATTGCAACGTTTCCACTGGATTTTATCATGAGGTTAAGGGATTGTCATTTAATCAAGCACATCAACCTCTGTATGTGCCTTGATGTTGGTGGTGTTGATTGTTAAACTCTTCTATCATGACCTTAATCAAAATGTACCCTTCAGTCAAGAAAAATCACATATTAAGCATGATTTTTTTTTCTAATTCTACCTTATTTTAATGCTTGGTTTAAGAAGTTTCATCAAAATTGTAGGGTGTTGAGTAATGTCCTTCGAGGATCAACTTTGAGATTCAATGTAGAGGCAAGGGATAAAAGCCTAGAGGAGGCAGGCACAGGGTGCTATTGATGAATAAGATCCAAATATAGGATTAATAATTCACTCTTGCATAATTGTATGTTGGACTTGAAATCCTCAAATAATGTGATGCCCTCTGGAATCATGAAGAAATAATGTGATGCCCTCTGGGACCCCCATTACAACATCTATGCCATGGATTTACACAATGTTGAAGTGTGTTGAATCATTCAAGAATTAGACTATATTTACAAAGAGCAGCTTAAACTATATTTATACAAGACGAATTGTTATTGCCGAGATTTATAATATTATTATAATTATTATGACCTCGACGTCCCCTCGTCCCCCCCTGAATTTCCCTAAAATTTGGGGGTGGTCTCGACTCTCCACATGTCCCGAACGTGCGTTTCCCCACTCCCGTTTTTTGAAATTGCTAAATTCGGTGGGAATTGATGAAATTGCAATTTTAGGTTGTTGGAATTGCATACTCATAGTGCCTTAGTGGCAATAGAGACCATTGAATCCAATTCTACAATCCAAATTGCAATTTGAATAATGAAAAACACAATTGATGCAAAAGCCGCATTGTCGGAATCGCCGAAAAAATACAAATTGCCTATCGTTTAACTCACTCCATCCTTTTTTGTGTATACATTTAGATTCATATTTGATTCATATAGTTAAATATGGTGAAAATTATTCAATTGGCCAACTAATGCGGCGGCAGCAGGTATGGTGCCAGTTGGATCTCAATTATTCAACCTGCTGCAGGCCAATTAATGCGGCGACAATAGGCATGGTGCCCGTTGGATCTCATACTGCATTAATGTGGAGGCATTAGAGGAATTTTTGGGTCTAAAATGGGCCTCCTAAGGAAAATAATAAAATAATAGTAAAAATAATAAAATAATGGTTAAAATAATAAAATAATATTAATTAATTTTGGAGGAAGAAAGAAAAAAACTACTTTTTGTGTTCGTATTTTCGACATATCTCCCTGTGTTTTTACTCAAATTTCGATTGGGAGAGCTCGTTGGATGCGGAATTTGATTCCGCATCCAACTAGCTCTCCCAATTGAAATTTGAGTAAAAACACAATGAGATATGTCGAAAATACGAACAAAAAAAGTAGTTTTTTTTAATGACAAATATTCCAATTCAACCATTATGGTTGACTTATTTTATTGAAATTCTATTGGTTCTTGAATTCCAACTCACAAAAACTTATTTTGGCACGTTTTCTTATAAGGCCCATTTTAGACCCCAAATTTCCTCTAATGCAGCCTGCAGGCCAATTAATGCGGCGACAGCAAGCATGGTGCCCGTTGGAACCCTGCAACCTTGAGATCCAACAGGCACTATGCCTGCTATTGTCGCATTAATGTGGAGGCAGCCTACAGGCCAATTAATGTGGCAACAGGAGGCATGGTGCCCATTGGATCTCAAGCAATTAATGTGGCGACAGTAGGCATGGTGCCCGTTGGAACCCTGCAGCGTTGAGATCCAACAGGCACTATGCCTGCTGTCGTCGCATCAATGTGGAGGCAGGCTGCAGGCCAATTAATGCGGTGACAGCAAGCATGGTGCCCGTTGGAGCCTGCCTCCACATTAATGCGACGACAGCAGGCATAGTGCCCGTTGGATCTCAAGCTGCTTGAGATCCAACGGGCACCATGCCTGCTGTAGCCGCATTAATTAGCCTGCAGCCTGCCTCCACATTAATGCGACGACAGCAGGCATAGTGCCTGTTGGATCTCAACGCAGTAGGGTTCCAACGAGCACCATGCCTGTTGTAGCCGCATTAATTGGCCTGCAGCCTGCCTCCACATTAATGCGACGACAGCAGGCATAGTGCCTGTTGGATCTCAACGCAGCAGGGTTCCAACGGGCACCATGCCTACTGTCGCCGCATTAATTGGCCTGCAGGCTGAATATTGATCGCCCGTTAAATATGTTTATAACACGGAGGAATTGTTTAATGAATGCAGCTTGAGATCCAACGGGCACCATGCCTACTATCGCCGCATTAATTAGCCTGCAGGCTGAATATTGATCACCCGTTAAATATGTTTATAGCACGGAAGAATTGTTTATTGAATATATCCCATGATCCATCTTGTTTACCTAAATAAATTTTAAGATGGTGCAATGTGCTTGGCTACTCCATATTATGGAGGTGTTTGTATACTCTCACAAATACATTTTTTTTGATGGGCTAATTAAATTGGCTTACTCTTGGAATTCTGAGGTGTTTTCCAAGTCTCCTTGCTTTTGAACGTCGGATGACATCACTGAATTCCAGTTTGAGACAATTTGGGTCTTCCCTGTAAAATTCTGAGATAAATTATATAATGGGCATCTGGAAAAACTTGAAACTTCAGAGATGAGAACCTATCAAGTTGGGCTCATCATTCCAATAGGGAATCTTCATGCACGATGTATTCCTATAAGCCAAGGCAGGGGACACGAAATCTCAAATAGAAACTCTGGTGCAAGACTTTAGAGTGTGTGAAGGAAGAAGGCTTTATGATTGGAAAGTAAAAGCATAGGTGCAAGAATTTAGAGTGGGAGTAAGCTAGCTGTGGAGCAATCCTCCCTCATTGGACGGAGGAGGAGCAAAGTTAGCGTTGACTTTGCTCCTCCTCCGTCCGATGGAGGGAGTTTTGCTCCACAGCTAGCTCACTCCTTTAGAGTGTGTCAAGGAAGGCTTTATGAGTGGAAAGGAAAAGCATAGGCCGACCATCACATCTCATCTGTACGTCTTCGGCTCCCATCGAACAAGGTGGCGCAGGTAGTGTGCACTGTGAAAGAGGATGGAGATTCCAAGGGAAGCAAATGTCAACAAGTTGATGGAGTATAAGACTGTAGATTGCCATGAACATTGCAGAGTGTCGTCTGTGAAGGAGGAATTAGGGGTGGATAGTTTGCGACGTTGATGGTGGGTAGGTGATGGTATGATTGCAAGAAAAAGGTGGTGTGCTTTTTCCTAGGGTTTATATTATAATTTAGTTGTTAATTGTTGAAAACTTTAGGATGTTGGAAACTTCAGGATTTTCATTGTGTTGGTATATTTTGAAACTTATATTTTGGGTAGATAATTTACTTCAGGGAATTACAATGACAATGAAGTTGTTTTAGGTGGAAAAGCTTATGATTGAATAAATAGCTTAAAAGAAAAATGATCGTTGAGATTTTTTATTAAAATTTTTAAATATTAGTATTGTAAAAGTAGCTTTATTGTGATTCCTTAAAGAAATCTCATTAAAAATTTTAAATATTAGTATTGTAAAAGTAGCTTTATTGTGATTCCTTAAAGATGAGTGGAGTGTCTACTAGAAACATCCATTTCAAAATACCAACACATTGAAAATCCCAAAGTTTTCAATAATGTTTGCCACTCTAAAAGCATACATTCTGAGATTAATTGTTAATTGATAGTGAATATTGTGGTCATTGGCTGCAATCTATTAATGTCAAAAAAAACTTGTTATAAAAAATATATACTAACTAAAATATTTAGTTGTCATTGACATCTTTAGGTCCCAGTCCATTGTCATATTCTCTTACATTAAAGGAAGGGGATCAGGGAAAAACTCGGTAAGGTCTGACCGTTGTCTTTAAAGAAGTCCAAGTTCGAATCCTTGTGGAGGGGTGGGCAAAGGCATACTTGGTCCTTAAAGGTCTCATACGACCCCCCAATGATGACTGTACTCATGGTGGATGTCCAATTGGTAAAAAAAAGAAAAAAAAAATATTGAAAGCAGTTTTATTACTCAAATATTCAACATACCTTGTTTTTCGTTATCAATAAAATACGCAAAGACTATGTGGTTATCATTAGCACATCCGCATCAATGGTAGATGAAGAACGCTAACTCAAATATACCCTATTTTATGTTTATTTATCACCATTCAATATGTAAAAACTAATAATATATTTAATATTTTATAATTATTTTTATAATAATGTAAAATTTGTCATTTTCTACAATAATTAAATAATTAAATAATTTTCTCCCAGTTCCATGTGAAGTTTAAATGTGGTTTAAAGACTAATTTTTAAAATTTATTATATTTTTATTTTAATATTTTATAATTTCATTCATAATACTGTTAATATATTATATAAAACCATTTGATAATATATTAAAACCATTTCAATATAATAAAAAGCTGAGCTAATGTTTTAAATTTTGAAGGTTAAGCCTGTGGAGAGGGCGACATAAACTAGTTGTCTAACTAGGGGACGATCTGGTTTTTACTTGTTTTTGATGATCTGGTTTTTATTCGTATTTAGCTAGAATTTTCACGGAATTTTCAACTTACAAAAACATTGCTAGATTTTACAGAGTGGGGATGCTTGGAATTTCCTTATCATGTAATTTCATTTCGATATTTAAAATCACTCAACAAACAACAAAAATTACAAGATTTTAAGAATTAAATTTACAAAATTCTGACTGAAAATCAGCAAAAAAATCAAAATAATCCCCTAGTTAAACAGCTCCCAGCTCCCGATATAAATGCCTGTTATAACACCCAAGGCACCACCTACTCTTAGCACTCCTCTTGCTAGAGTGCCTCTAAACTCAAGAATCGTCCACTATCACCTACAACCAGTCTATCCAAGGAAGCTTTGATTTAGATAGTTAACAAAGGACAATTTGATCGTTGGGCGGTGGAAATTGAAAGAGAACACGATCATTAAACGTATCCCCACGGTCTAATTTGGAAACTTGGCAAAGATGATGTGGCAATCAAATATTTACAAAATTTTAACTTTATACATGATAACTAGAAAAAACTTAGAAGTGATAAATTGGGTATAAAAGAATAAAAATAAAATATTTTAAAAGTGATAAATTGGGTAAAAAAATAAAAAATAAAATATTTTATTAAATATTATTTAAGTCAACTTTTTTTTAAATGAGAAGCAAAGCAGTTGCTTTTGTATCGAAAAAAATTGATTAAATTCAGCAAATAAAACAAAATTTTCCTAAAGGAGTTTTTAAAATGCCATATCTGAGGCAATCTTGATTACAGTGATCCAAATAAGGTACTTTCTCCAGAAAACAGAGAACTCCAAACTGTTGTAAACTTTGACAAACTGTCGTAATAGCAATAAGTAGAAAAACATGCAAAAACAAGCTAAGGAGTGGCATTGCTATCTGAATTCGTTATCTTCCATATCATCTGTAATGATTTCTGAAATACCATCATGAATTGGGACCTCTGGATTTTGACTTCAACATCATGCGTGGGCAGGGAAACTTATGGAAAGCTTTCTGACCTTTGTAAGCTAGTTTCTACACTGTCTTCATCAATTAAACTGAAGGTTTTACCAGATGCTGCATGACTGATTCTTGTCCTTTTATATCTATTGAATTCTCAGTTGACCGAGAGCTCCGATCTGCTAGTGTTCTTTCATAATTCAAAGTTGTTTTAAAGATTCCACATATCTTATCTGTGTACCTGCGGGTATTGTAATCAAAATATTCTAAACAAGCTTCAATGCCACTAGAACTTTCCAAATGGGGAGACATAGTTTGTTCAACACCATCAAGATGAGAAGCAATATTTGGAGCATGAGGAGAAATATTTTGAATTTCTATAATGACACCTTCCATCAAAGCCTTCACCCCTCTCACCTAAAGGCAAAAATCAGAAATGTCTGAATGTAGATAATCATCTCTTACAGAAAGCTCAACTATTCTCTGTTCCAGGTTCATGATACCAGAAAGACCTCCAGTACTCTCAACCAAAGGGATTGTATAAGAAGCTTTCTACCTCATTGTACTTTCAAAAGGGGAAACGCTGGTGATACTTGTATTTTTTGAGGATCTAGAACTACTAGGATAAACCAGAATTTTCTTGAGCACATAGGCAAAAACAAGCCCCAAAATCAAATAGCCATTAAATTTAGAAGAAGCATAATTTGTATTCCCCTGAATTATAGTAGTCTCCCACCTTCTCAAAGAAAATATACACTATATTCAAGAAATGGATATCCCTATTAACTTTCCAATCGATAATTTGAACATCCACCCAAGATATCGAAGACATGGAATGGATGCAGAGACTGTGACCAAGAAACCTTGGAGAATGATCATCATTACCAGAAAGACTTTCACTTCGATCTTCAAAGAAGCTGCTTAGCTTGCAACTATCCAAAATTTCCTACAAACTATACCAATCAAGGAAAAGAAAAAGAATTATCATTACCTATAAGATGTCGACGCAAGGGAAACAAAGAAACTTCCACCATTCAGAGAAGAAGGATCAGCATTGCTTGGCACCTGAAGCACACTCTCACTGATGGAAAGGTGACAGAAATTCTAACATCAAACTCCAATATACCAAGACTACATTTTTTTCCAAGCAGCCTACCGCCACTGTTGTGAGTGAGGACTAAAATAATAGCTCCAGACCAGAATAAATGAGTTCGAGCAAGTCCAAATGACACAGTAAGGATCATAAATCCAGTTCCAAAGCATGTGAGAATTAGTGATCATGACTCCTAGATTATCCATCGTCCACCACTTGTCCAAAGAAAGGACAACAATTAGAGTTCCATCATGACAGAGAAGAGATACATTTCTCCTTTTGAGTAAAGACTTGAATAAGAGGTTGTCTCATTAATACAAGAGAGATGTTGTGAAAACCAAGAATAGAATAGCAAAATTTTGAAGTCCTTTCTTGTGAAGGTTGCAAATAAACTTGGGGAGGAAGATATTGTTCCATGGGAGAAGAGAGTTATGGCAAATCTATAATGGATCTCTTTGTCAAAAGCGAGGCTTTATTTACTAAACCATTTGCTCGGGACATATGCTCTCAACAAATATGAAAATTTTGTAATAATGGAATTTGATAAGTAGACCATTGATTTTCATTTGAAGCCAACCTGCTCTCTAATTCTTTATTTTTTTACATGTGATTTAAGATAATATGATGAGAGAGTCTTCAATAATCACCAAAAAATACTAATTTCCAGAGCAAAAAAAACTAATTTCCAAAGCAATAACTTGTGTTAATCCAAAGAATAATGCATATCGCTCAGCTTTGTTGTTTGTATTGAATCATAATCCGCAAGTATGCGTTGATAGTTCATTTCCTCTGAAGTCAAAGATAACCTTTCCAGGTCCATGAATATATTTAAATTAACAAAAAAAAATATTCTATTAAATATAGTTAAATTAATTTATAAAAAAAATATTTTATTAAATATATTTAAATTAAGTTATATGGATTCATATTATGTATTAGCAATGTGTATAAAATAAATTCAATTTAATTTGTTTAAAATGGGGAGATGTTTCAGTTTGTAAGTTTTTGCTGTGAGTAGGTTAATGTAGGGTTTTTCGGGAAATTTCGCAGTAGTCGTTTTGTAAGTCTACTTTTCGATTCAGAAACCATCATCAAGACAAGAAGTGTATGGTGGGAGATGTTTCATGTATGGTGGTCGAGATGGAGGTGGATGTGGATGCCATATGCATTTTTTAATATATTCTAAGTATAGTTTTGTATAAAATTATTATATTTTTAATTTATAAGCATTTTGTAAAGGTTTTACTTAGATGCAAATTATTATAATAATATATGTTTATTTTATTTAAGTTTAAAATATTCTTTAAGATTTGTATTCATTCTTAGTCTTTAAAATCTAAAAAGTACTTTAGAATGTTTGTATTCATCCATTTCTAATGGTAGTTTTTTCTAGTAACATAAAACTTGGAAATCATTTATTATTTTATTTAAAATTTATAAAATTTATTATTTAAATAAAAATATTTAAGTATAACACACTTTAACGTTTAATAAATAAATTTGGAAGACAATTGCCTTTGAGTAAAAGCATTTTTTCTTATTTACAATTGCATATGATACCATCATTTTATCAAAATGCATTTAAACAATTTATTGACCTTCATAACATAATAAAGAAAAATTAGTAAATTAGAGGGGATACATATTAACATAAAACTCATACAAAGAAGTTAGAGCATAAATTGGTTTTTTAGAGTTTTATTAATTTCTATCATAACAAAAGTATAAGGTAATTGTTTAAACTATTTTGAACTGCTGTGATTTTTAATTCCAACAAAAGTATGGATCAAATGTCACATTGTCTTCATATTCTACCACAATTTAAGTATACTAATTTGAGTAGTCAACATAAGTATAGCAATCCACCTAGTCACCAAGTGCACCACCTTCATTTATCGCAACATGGATTTGTCTCGTTTACATACTTGTACCATTTGAGGATTGTGCATCTTACAACATGAGTATTATCAAGTTATAAAGGTATGTAACAAATATATCAAGAGATGCAAGAAAAAATTAATTAATTAGACTGTGTATACAAGCATTTTATTTGGAGGGGATAAGATTATTTGAGGAAATGAATTGAGACAATTGTGTAACTAGGACATAGTTGGGTTAGGTAACTTTGGCAAAAGTGACTAGGAGGATGAAGAGTAACAACATTGATAATAAAAAAAGACAAGTCTAAATAAACAATAGTTTCCATTGAGCTACACCTATCAATATCATGTCAAAGTGAACCAAATTAGTTGAAAGATTAACATCCACGTATTTTGGAGTCTTGAAAATAAACTTATTAACTTTGAGGAAAAAGCATCAAATTAGGAGTGCCTAACTTATTTTGGGTACAAGTTATTTGGAAAAGTAATGACAAGGAATACTTGAGCCTAATAACAACGAAGTCTATATTATGAAAGCATTATATGAACCTCTTGGGAAAGTAAACACATGAATATTTTAGAAGGTTCCATGCTTCCACCACTGATTGAACTTTTTGAAAATGCTACTCCAGTATAAAAACTTATTTTTGTTAGAAGAGTTTAGTAGCGAATTCAAAGAAAGAAAAATATATTAAAACTACGTGCCTTACATCACAAGAGTATTGTTAGGGGAATCCTTGGAAATGGGTCTGAGTCTTCGTTGGTGGAAATGGGAAAGCATTAGAGATTATTCAATGCAAGAATTTCAAAATCACTTTAATTGACAACCAAATTTAAGAGTCAAATTCACAAACACCGAAGATAATCAAAAGGCCTACATAGGTCTTGTAAAGTTGATCATGTACGTTATGAATTTGTATGTCTTTTTAAAAATAATTTGACTAATATTAAAGTTGAGGCTTGGAGCTATTGTTGGATGAGCTACAATAATGGCATGTGGGAGTGCTTAGGAACAATATGAATGCATAGAGCAACAATATTTTTTTAGAAGGAATAAGAATTAAAATGTAGTGTTGTGTAGTGCAAAAATTGTTGAAAACCATGGAAAACAAAGTATAGAGAAGCTAGGATATATATAGAGAGAGAGAGAGAGAGAGAGAGAGAAAGAGAGAACTATTGGAATCCATGAGAAAAAAGAAGGCCATAATATATTTAGGAATGTCTTTGCAGACTTTGAAGAATGATCTAGATGTTATTGATTCTAAAATTGTGAAGGCATAAAGTAGTATTGATATTTCCACAAATTATTCAATGCCTCGCACTCAACTATCTAGTTATGATCATAAGTGGATTTGATTGTATAAAGATGAACTATTTCATTATCGGATATTGAAGTGTTTATCACTCTTATATCATCATCAGATATTCAAGTGATTCTCACTCTTATTTCATCATCTGAAGTTTTTACAGTTTCAATATCAATTACAACTCCATGGCACTTATAACTCAATACATCAATGTATACCAAAGTAAATGACTTCAAATATTGGGTGGAATCCCTAACTCTAAAAAAAACTCATCCTTCAAAAATGTCACAATGAAAATGGTAAATTTGTCTCGATGTTAAATTTTTGCAAACAAAGCTCTACCTAAACATTTCTTTCATATTAAATTTTTACAAACAAAGATCTACCCAAACATTGCTTTCATAAACTCCCTTCAAACTTCTTATATTTTATTCTTAAATAGATCAAGATCACATTTATTCTATAGTACAAAAAAAGTCCTTTACAACCAAGAGTAGGAATCAATTAGACATCCAAAGATAAACTAAAATATGTTTTAACTCTCATGTTAAACTAAGCTATAGATAGACAAGTGCAGGAACCACGTACCTAATTTACCTAACTTCACCCAATTTCATAATTACATGAAACATAAGACTTATTTCACTTCATGGCATTACTCATTATTACTTTATTACATAAAGTAATATCACATAAACATTATATTATCTAACACCTCTTAATATTTGTCATTTTCCACAACTCTTAACACCTCTCGAAATTTTTCAAATTTATCTTTGTTGAGTGCTTTAATGAAGATATATGCCACTTGATCTTAGGACCTACAATAAATAACTTCAATCTCTTTGTTCTGCACTTATTCTTTGATATAGTGATGTTGAATTTCGACATGCTTGGGTTTTTAGTGATAAATTGGATTCTTTGGCAGGTTGTCACATTGTATAGTTGTTGGATGCATTTGTGGAAGCTGCAAGTCACAAAGGATTCTACATAACCACACTGGTTCGCATGTTGCTCCAACAGTTACTTTGTGTTCTACTTTTGTTGTTGAAAGATATAGCAAAGATTATTTTTTGCTTGTCCATGCAATAACACATTGCCAAGGGTAAAAGCATAACTACACCTAAGTATTATTTTTGTTGCATTCCAATGTGTCTGAGTGTCTCCTTAGGGCAATTTAAAATTCTTGATAACATACCAATTGCAAAATTTATGTCTTGTGTAGTTGCGGTAAAACAAATTAATCCTACTACAAGTTTATAAAGCAATTCATTAAACACCTCAAAGTTGTCATCCTTTGAAAGCTTTAAATTTGCCTCCATTGGTGTTTTGTTAGGACTACAATCTCTCATTTTGAATTTGTTTAACAATTTTGAAGCACATTTTTCTTATGAGATGAAAATTATGTTTGGTTGCTACCAAACCTCAATACCCAAATAGTGATGTAATAACCTAAAGTCAGTGATATCAAATTATTTGCAAAGAGTATAATTTTCTTCCTGAATCAAGTCATTACCACTACCTTTTATTCATTGGGTCATATAACTTTTATGCATTCGATTCAGTGTTATACCCAATAAATATGGGTTTCCGACTCTTAGCTTCCAACTCATGTTGATTTGTATCAGGAACATGTGCACGAGCCAAACAACCAAAAAACTTTGAAATTTGTTACCTCGGATTTTTGGCCTAACCAAGCATCACGGGGAGTCTTACCACAAACTGCATTTGTCGAACTACAATTTAATAAAAACATTGTTGTTTGAACTGCATCGTCCCAAAAATGATCATTGGGATGACACCCTTTCATCATGCATTGAGCCATCGACCAATTCTTCCTCTCTACTACACCATTTTGTTGTGGGGTTTTGGCAACAAATGTTTATCTTTGAATACCATTTTGATAGCAAAAATATGAAAGTCATTGGATTTGTACTCACCTCCTCGATCACTTCTCAACACCTTAATTTGTTGACCACTTTCATTTTCACACAGCCTTGAATTGCTTAAAATTGAACATCATTGTGAATTAATTTCAATACCTAAGTTGCTCTAGTTTTGTTGTTGTCAAATTTGAAATGAATTGTTTCTCTGGTAGACTTGCTTCACATACACCTTGATCTTCTTCAATATTAGGCAAACCATTCACCAAGTTATACTTATGAAGCAACTTCAAATAGAAATAATTAAGATGACTATATCATTTATGCCATAATTGATTATCTGAAGTGGAACAAAAAAAATTGTTGTTACTTGGGAATATCATCAAACCTTTACATATCATTACAATGTAATCCTTAGGCCATGATTTTGTTGTTACAATCTTTTATTAAACATTGTTTCTTATAAAAAAAACACAATAGTATAATTTTTGTTAGTAATTTTACTAATAAAAAGCAAGTTGGTCTTTAAGCTTAGAACATACAAGAAATTATGTATAGTTTGGACAGAATCTCCTAAAACCCTCATAGGTGACTTCACCTTTTCATTGTACCTTGTGAATGTTGTTACCACCAAGAATAATAATTTCATAATGAGAAACAAATATATCAATATGAGAATCCATAAGCAAATAATCAGTGTCAGGATTACTCTGTGGAACCATGGTATGACGCCTACAAAATGATTGTGATGGCTTCACCCTCTACTTCTTCCTCGAAAATATCCTCTACCTCTATTCCTGTCAGCCTCATGTATTTGCTTAAGATAACACTTCTTCATTATGATTGTTCTTACTAAAATAATTCCAATGCTTAGAACTTTGAGAAGCACCTAATTGATTTGAATAATTTTAGCTCCAATTGGGATGTCAATTGTCTCTCTCTATGACCTCAAGTTCTTTCTTTGTGTTTCTTTGTAAAAGCTCTATCTAGTGTCTTGAGTCATTGCTCTTCTTGAAGTAGTAGCCCTACTACTTCAAATGTAGAAACTTCATTGCAAGAAGACACATAAAGATGTTACAAAGTTATGGTACACATCAAGTAGGTTGTTAAGCAAAAATGAAGCACTCTTTATCTTTAATATCCATAACAATGCTTGATAATTCATTCTTTAGTTCCTACAATTGTTGGACATGATCTATATCTAAATATAATGCTCACATCTTTAAACTAGTTATTAATTTATTTCTCAACAATAGAATTTGTGTGCATTGGAAGTTTCATATAAATTCTTTAACTTTGTCGAAACACGGAAGGCGATGCAAAAACCACGAATGTGGAAGAATCTCATCTTCCAAAGCAAATGTAATAAGTAATGCATTTTTATTTTTCTTCTTATAATCATTAGTCATGGGATCAAGTTTTGGAGTTGTCCTGATAACTAATTCCAAAAGATCATGATAAGATAAAATCTATTCCATCTTTTGTTTTCAAACAAAATAATTTGTCATATAACTTAAGAGACTCGGACATCATGGAATTATTAATAGTGGTCATTTTTGAAAAAAACAAATGCTTATAAATCCAAAAAAATAACTCTTATAACCCTTAAAAAATTAAAGGCACTTGTGCCCTTGTTGTCATGCCTTAAACCATGCGTACAATTGGTTGCACTCCATACAAAATCCATACAAATTGAATTACTCAATGGTTCATACATAAATCAAATAACACAGCCATACATATAGGAATCAAATAACTCAATCATTCGTATAGCCATACAAATTTAAAAATTAAATGAAACCGCCACATAAATTAACCAAAGTTGTCATACATAATGTCATTGTACAATGTTGATTTATAATCATTATCTCGTCCAGACAAATTAATTTGTCAAAATTTTAATAAACCATACTATTTGTTGAACCAATCGTACAAATTAAGCCAGTAAAGAATTGATGAGCCGTACAAAATAATAATAATAATAGTAATAATGTTGCTGAATGAATTAGTTATCTCCAAGAATTGACATCCACACTAAAAATTTGTTGATGCTCTTCTTCGCATTTCCCTCGAAATTCAACTTGTCTCTCTGCAAAATTATGGTGTGCCAAACTTTGCATTGACACCGTCTTTGAAATTGCCCTAAGCCACTCAATTTGGCTCTAATACCATGTTAAACTAAGCTATGAGGAAATATGCATAAAGAATGAAGCGAGAATGAACAAGAGAGATATCATCATTAATGTACATAAAGTGATGTAAATATGTGTCTCGTTATAGCTACATACTTAATTTACCTAACTTCATAAAGAATGAAGCGAGAATGAACAAGAGAGATATCATCATTAATGTACATAAAGTGACGTAAATATGTGTCTTGTTATAGCTACATACTTAATTTACCTAACTTCATAATTGGGTTAAACATAAGACTTTTTTCAGTTTATTATTACGTATGGCTTGTTTCACTTTATGACTTTCAAGATAATGTTCAAGGGGTCAAAGAGGAAAACCCCAACTTCATTAGCAAGGGATCACAAATGACCCAATAGGCCTAAAGCAACCTTTGGTTCACACATCTATTGGAAAAGTGCAATAATATGAGATAACTCGAAGCACTAGAAAAGCTTAAATTCTTGACTGCATCTAAGAACTAGCACAGCCACAAGTAAAATGGCCGGTGAACGTTGATAGGCGTATCCAGCCACTTAGTTTTGTGGAGGTGACTAGCTGTTAAATAAAGGTTAAAATATATAATTTTATATTAAAATAATACTAGTTTATTCTTTATCCATTGTTACCCCTTTCTTTAACCACATCTTAACTGAAGCTTATTTAAATCTTAATCAAGATGCATTTAAGCAAAACAAGATATCACAACCATGAAATGAATCTCGACTGTACACTTCTTACACTCGGGTTAATTTTGTTGATCTGCTCAAGAAAGTCCAGATAATAACTAAACGCCTTTCAACATAATTGTTGACTCCATCCAAGTACTTATTGACCCATCCAAATACACACGAGGAAGAAATCAATCTTGTAAAGAGCTTTGGAGAACTTAAAAAATTAAAGACCAAGTGGATTGGGAAATGTTTTAAGGGACATTGTATATTTTAAGCTACGACTATCATTAAAAGAGGCTTAAACCCAAAACATTTGGGCAAGTTTTTCCAGCAAATTATTAATTTTACTCTCTATTAGTGATGTGTTTTCAATTTTATTGTTGAAGTGTTACCTGTTGTAAGATAAAATAATCGTATTAATGCCCAACAAATGACTACTAAAATAGGTCAAATTAAACTATTAATGTCCAACAAATTACCAGTGAAATAGGTCACGTTAGTTTTCAAATTACTAAATTTAGTAAAATAAGTCGAGTTAGTTTTCAAATTACTAATTTTGGTTTCAGTGTTGGAACTCCAATTTTATTGTCATTAATACTCTATTATGTAATTGTCATAATACTCTATTATGTAAGATAGACGAACACTAAAAATAGGTCAAATTAATTTCT
This sequence comes from Pseudotsuga menziesii, assembly GCA_001517045.1. Lineage (NCBI taxonomy): Eukaryota > Viridiplantae > Streptophyta > Pinopsida > Pinales > Pinaceae > Pseudotsuga > Pseudotsuga menziesii. The sequence goes on from LPNX010723724.1 coordinate 40,002, forward strand.
CTTAATCCATGCTGTACAAGTTTTGTATTCCATTTTTATCTTCAAAATGTTTTACTGTGTAAAGAAATAAAATTATAAAAGCAGAAAAGCCAGCATTACCTTCCCATTTGTATCTTTCTATAATTTAATAACATATTATTAATGAAAAAATATACATCTTTGAAGTTAAAAACAATTGTTTCCACAAAAGGCAGGTGTGAATCATTGATTATCACCCCCCCTTACCAGAAACCAAATGGCAAATATAAAGGGGCTCCTGAAGGTCACCAGGTTTGGAGAATCCCTACACCAGAAATTTCAAAATAACCCTAAGAAAGTGATCTCACTGCAACGTCCCAAAATAACCATAAGAAAGTGATCTTGCTACAACCGAGCATAAATGCAAAAAAGCACATTATGCTGTAACTTTTAAGACAGATATTGCATTGTTTGTTGCACTTCCCAAAAAAACTTGCGAACTGTATAAGCAATCTAATCAGAGCCAGATCTTACAAAATCAATACAATCGAATGTTTGCAAAGCCCTTCAATTTTCAATATATTTTGAATTTCGCGGAGTAGACAAATTTTTCAACACCTATTGTAACATGTTAACAAATGTAATCTTCCCGAGAGTGTTGTTGATTAAAGAGTGGATAACAACCCCATGAATCAAGAGAATTGGAAGAAAGTTGAACTTATGTCCGACTTACATGTTTACACTCGGACATCGTCACCAATGACATTCTGCTTCATTTGCGTTTTACATAGAAAAATATAACAATCATAAACAGAAAATGCCATTAACAATTTATGTTACAAATCTACAGTTTCAAACATTGTCATCAAATTCTTTAAATAAATGGTTATACAAACTGTCAGATTAGAATATAATTATATCTTGATATTCTAATATACCCAGTACAACTTACTAGAGTACGCGTTCAATCACTACATTTCTCTCGCTTCAATCTTAAAGATGCCAACTTCTCTCTGGTGGTTTATCTTTGCATTCAAATTGGTTTAATCGAATGTTCAAGTAAAAAAGAGAGCAAAATTCTGATTAGCTTTTGCGGCATGTAGCTTCAGGAATTCTTAGGTAGAACCTAGATAAACAAGGGTGAGCTTAGAATAAAACCTGGGCTAGCAGTAGTAAACCTCCACTAATACACTGCTAGACTACAGCCGAACTGGCAAATAGCAAAAGTTTATCATTACTAAAGAGTGATTGCTGAAGAAGCAAGGTTACCTTTTGTTGATTGGCACTGGTACAAAAAGATCATTTTAATTGAAAATATGTAATATTTTGTCAGAAAAGTGAGGGCAAATTTGGATATGTAACAATATTCCATGAAGTAGAGAATAACAAACCACACTGAATTTACACCAAATCTGTTGAGCAAGAGCCCTTCAACACTCGACACCGAAATTGGTAGGGATCCTACCAATTATCAGCTTCTCAATGGAAATGACCCAATTGCTTGAAATCAGATCATGTCATCCAATAGGCCAAGGATTAATCTTTAAACTACGATTAATTTATAACGCAAAAAGTACGTAAAGCAAAGACATCGGTGAATACAACAATCTTTCAAGCATTTCTCTAAACATTAGCACATGGTGAAATACAGGGATGATACCCACTGCCATTATTTACAGCCTGAAAATGCTGCCCTAGAAATGAAAATGACGGATGATGTTTCACATGTAAAGGCCCTCAGGTACCCCTTCCTTCTTCTTGAACATAACCTTCTCTTTGGCCTTCTTAAAATCAACCTGCGTAACCTGAATTGACAATTTCAGATTATCCAACCAGTCAGTTGTAACTACAGCAGAATAGAACGGCATAACACAAAATTCCAATTAAAAACAATACAATATTTCAAAATTAACAGACTATGCATGCCACCAGAATTGCCAATAGAATAAATGATGGGCCATCAAGATTGCTTGGCCACGTTCGATGCTCATGGAGGCAAAAAATCATTTATAGACAGATTCAAATATGGTGCACAAAATAAAACATTCAGGTTTTAAAGGATAACTGTAGGCAAAAAACAAGTCAGTAAAATCATAATAGACAATACCCATAACATAAATTCCATATGGTTGTTTTAACATGCCCAGTTCAAATGCCTTTGCAAATATTACATATACAAGTCGCAACAAAAGCATACCACAAAGCCATTTCAGAGACAATTCATAACAGAGAAAAGCTTATTTTGCAACATTGCAAATACCCAATACTAATAGTTAAAAAGGATGCCATGCCAACGTCAAAGACATTCCTAGTTTCATGAAAGTCCACTTTCTATTCAAAAAGACTAGAAACTAACTTATAACAATTCATAGATAAAAATCTGCCATTAAGATTGAAGCTGCGACATGAACACCCTAGCATCCAAAAATTTGCCGTCACACAGAAAGAATTGGCCAGAAACAAATATTACCCAGCTTTTATTAATATTAAAAATTAGATAAAGATCTACAGGAGCAACTCTAAAAATCAGAGACCATAATCAATGAAAGTTAAATGCCTAAATTTCAATGTGTCAATTCATTCATATTGCAGGCAGTATATTGTTTCACATTCTTTTTTATTAGGGTGGCCATCTAATATTTGTTGTGTTTTGGGCCATAAGGCTGAGTAAGACGGAGAGAATTGTTTCTGCCAAAAATTATCATCTAAATTTGACATCCAACAAAAGAATTTGGTCTTTTCATCCAAATTATATCGTAAGCATAAAATAGTTCAGACACTTTTCCTTCAATTTCAACTTCCACTTTTCAATGTCCTGTTCTGTTGATTTTTGTACCTAGGAAAGTGTTCCCCTAGGTGACTTTAGCCTTAGTCACTTAAAAGGGGGAAATAAAGTGACCCTTGCATTAAATGACTTGAGATGAGCATTTAATTAGACTTTAGAGATTAAAGTCACTTTTTGGAAAATTTAAGTGAAGTGCGTGAATTTAATTTTTAAATGAGATTTATGAGCATTTTATCTCATCCGCTCATCTCATCTAATCTCCACCTTTGGATTAGATGAATCCTAGGGTTCTCACCAAAAAGGCAAGGAAATGCATTTTCACTCACTTTTGCAGATTGAAGAAGGAGAGAGCTGTGAGAGAGAAAGTTTCCATTTATGAGAAAGAAGATTTTGCAGCACACAAATCAAAGAAGATTTTAGCAAGAGCCAAGGGCATGATTTTCGAGGAGCAGCATTTATTGTTGGTAGTCCATACAGTCCGTACTGTACGGATCCGTACATGGGCACAAATCCCGAGACAAGTACAGGCAAATCAGCACAATTTTCTAGGCAGAATTTGGGCACGATTTTTTTGGCCGTGCTGGGCACATTTTTCGAGGCAGCAGGCACAAATCCTGAGGCAGATTTAACAGCACAGTTTTCAAGGCAAGCCGTGCAGTCTGTACAACAGCACGTTTTTCAAGGCTGCTGCAGGAAAAAATCAGAGTTATATTTTTTACTGTTTTGCACGGAAAAGGAGACAAATTTCTCCGGTTGAGATAAGTTGGTCTGAAATTTTTTCTAAGTTATTGCTGTAAAAAATTTCCTAAAAAATAAAATCTCTCTCTCCTAACAGGGTTTTCCTGGGCAAGTTGCCAAAAATTACTGAGTCTGAAATTTCATGGAGTGCATTTAAATTTTTATTTTGTCATTAAATTTGGGTAATTTCCAGCCTTGTTTATTTCTAGGTTGGGCATTAAACAGAGATAAATTTTTGACATTTAAACCGGTGGCTGAAACTGAGAAAAACTTACATGGTATCATAGCTTGGTGGGGCAGAAAATTAAATTTGTGCAGACAGAAAGTAATTTCCAGAACTCAGAAATTTTCTTTTGACAGTGAACAGCTTTAGTTGAAATTTGAATTTCGAGAAATATGACTTCCACTGGACTTAGAATGGAGGATAGGCTTGATGGGGCTGGGAATTTTATTCCGTGGAAAGCTAGGATCATGTTGATATTGGAGGAGAATGAGTTGTGGGGTGAGGTGGTTCATAGCACTACAGCAGTCCCTAATGTTCTTCCCCCTACCACTGATGCAGCAGCCCTTACCGCCTTCAATAAAGACAAAAGCTAGAAGAATAATTCTAGATGTTGTTAAAGACCATGTGATTCCTCGCAACCTGAGTAAGACCCATGCATTTCAGATGCGGGATGCTTTGACCGGATTGTTTCAGAGCTCAAACGAGATTTGGAAGATGGTTTTGAGAGAAAAGCTGAAGAGTTTCAAAATGGCCAAAGGGGAGGTTATGTTGTCTTACCTTACTAGGATCTCTCAAGTGAGAGATGAGCTTGCAACAGTTGGGGAGGTTGTTCCTCATGCAGAGCTAGTGTGGACAGCTATGAATGGGGTGTCAAAGCCTTGGGTTGTGTTTGTGGAGGCTTTGGTGGCTAGGGAGAACTTGCCTACATGGGACAGGATGTGTGATGATTTTGTTCAGAAGGAGACTCGGAGGGGTCTTGTGCAGAACAGTGCTTCTACTAGTAGGGAAGATGAAGAGGATGTGGCTTTGATAGCGAAGAGGAAGAAGAAGTTCAAGAAGGGTCCCAAGAAGGGTGGGGCCAAGCAGCGGGATGGGCAAAAGAAGGATCTGAGCACTGTAAAGTGCTTTGCTTGTCAAAAGATGGGGCACTATGTTGGGCAGTGTCCAAACAAGAAGAAGAAGAACCAGCAGCAGACAGCAGCTTCGGCGGAGGTTGAGGATTTTGCAGCTAGATTTCAGAGAGAGTTTTCTCTATGCACTGGACATGTTGATAGAGAGAGAGTATCTATCATCACCAGTGTTGATGTTGATAGTGAGAGGGAGTTTTCCTTGTTGACAGACCATTCCTACAGTGCATCTACTTCCAGCACATGTTACATTGATAGTGGAGCTTCGAGCCACATGACAAGTGCTCGAGAGATGTTCTCCAAGCTTTCGCAGGCAGAGACTAATGTGGAGGTGGTGTTGGGATATGATTCTGCAGTTAGAGCAGTTGGGCACGGGACCATTACCTTTCAGAGGGAGTCCATGAGTCCCATGGTTTTGAGAGATGTACTGTATGTACCTAAGCTGAAAAGGAACTTGGTTTCAGTTTCCATGATTGAAAATCGGGGTCTTGGGGTGTCTTTCCTAGATGGACATGTGCGTTTGTTTCCTAAGACTGCAGGACCATCTGTTTCATTTGCCATTGGAGTTAGATGTTGGAGTTACTGGACCACACAGTATGGGCACAAGTTCACCAGTTTCAGTGGTTCAGCCAACAGGATCTTCGGGGACAGGTTTTAGGTCTCAGATTACAGGTTCACCGTACAAAGCATTAGGATCACAAAGTTCATGAGTTGTTGGTACACCAGCTACTGGTTCATAGGTTACTGGGGCTTCTACCCTTGGTAGTTCATCAGACGAGGACATACTAGTGTGGGAGCAACCTTCAAGGAAGAAGAAGCCTAAGTGGCTTCAAGAGACCTTGAAGGAAGCTCAGGAGTTTGGGACACCTAGGGAACCAGTGAGGGCTATTCAGATGCCAAACAGATTGGGCATGGCATTAGTGGCTAGTCTTCGTGATTAAGAGCCTTCTACTTTTGAGGAGGCCTCCAAGCATCATGTTTGGCGAGATGCCATGATGGATGAGTACCATTCCATCATGAAGAACGATGTATGGGAGATAGTTTTGAGACCTAAGGGGAAGTCTATGGCGACTTCTCAATGGCTTCATAAGCTAAAGCATGCTGCGAATGGTAGTGTGGAAAAGTACAAGGCCACGTTTGTAGCACAGGGTTTTTCATAGGTTGAGGGAGTGGATTATGATGAGACCTTTGCGTCGGTTACTCGGTATACTTCGATCAGGGCATTGATTTCACTACGGTGAAAATGGGTTGGAAGATCCATCAAATGGATGTGAAGATGGCATGTCTCAATGGAATCATACAGGAGGAGGTGTATGTTGAGCATCCTCAGGGCTTTGAGATTCATGAGAGAGTTTCATGTTTGCAAGCTGAAGAAAGCCTTGTATGGGCTGAAGCAAGCTCCTAGAGCTTAGTACTCTAGGATTGATTCTTACTTGCAGCGGATGGGGTTGTAGAAGAGTGAAGCAAATATGAATCTCTATTTCATCGTGGTTGGAGATCATCCGCTCATTCCTCTCTTATATGTGGATGACTTATTTATCACAGGATGAGAGAGACCCATTGCATCTTGCAAGAAAGATCTTGCTTCAGAGTACGAGATGACCGACATTTGGTTGATGCACTATTTTCTGGGATTGGAGATTTGGCAGGAGCCTAGACATATTTTCCTGGGACAGGGAAAGTATGTTGTTGATATTCTGAGGAGATTTCGAATGGAGAATAGCAGGCCAATGTCTACACCAATGGTCACCAACTAGAAGAAGTTTCATGTTTCTGAGGGAGAGTTGGTGGATCCTACACTATACCGTCAGCTCATTGGTTCTTTGATGTATCTGGTCAACTCTCAGCCAGATTTTTGTTTTTCAGTGAACACTGTTAGTCAATTCATGGTTGAGCCTAGGACAGTGCACCGGGTAGCCGCAAAACATGCATTGCGATACCCTACAAGGACAGTGGCGTTTGGTCTAAACTACAGGAGACTAGATGGGATAAGGTTGATTGGCTTCACAGATTCAGATTGGGCAAGCAATGTGGCAGACTGGAAAAGCACTTCCAGATGTTGTTTCAGTTTGGGCTCGACAGCAGTGTCGTGGTTCAGTCGAAAGCTAAATTCTGCTGCTTTAAGTATATGGCAGCCAGTCAAGCCAGTTGCGAGGCGTTGTGGCTTCGCAAGTTGTTGGTGATTTATTTGATCAGGAGTTGAGGCCTACGGTGATCTACTGTGACAATCAAAGTTGCATCTAACTCTTTGAGAATCTAGTATTTCATTACCGATCAAAACATATTGAGATCATGTATCACTTCATCCAAGATTATGTTCACAAAGGAGCAGTGACTTTACAATACATTTCCACTGATGAGCAGGTTGTGGATATTCTGACGAAATCTTTGGGGAGGGGCAAGTTTGTCTTCTTCAAAGACAAGTTGGGAGTGGTGCAGAACACCTTCCTCGGTAAGAGGGAGTGTTGATTTTTGTACCTAGGAAAGTGTTTCCCTAAGTGACTTTAGCCTTAGTCACTTAAAAGGGGGAAATAAAAGTGACTTTCCCTAAGTGACATTTGCATTAAATGACTTGATATGAGCATTTAATTAGACTTTAGAGATTAAAGTCACTTTTTGGAAAATTTAAGTGAGGTGAGTGAATTTAATCTTTAAATGAGATTTAAGAGCATTTTATCTCATCCGCTCATCTCATCTAATCTCCACTGTTGGATTAGATGAACCCTAAGGTTCTCACCAAAAGGCAAGGAAAGGCATTTTCACTCACTTTTGTAGATTGAAGTGAAGGAGAGAGCTATGAGAGAGAGTTTCCATTTCTAAGAAAGAAGAAGATTTTGCAGCATGCAAATCGAGGAAGATTTTAGCAACAGCTGAGGGCATGAATTTCAAGAAAGGGGGCTAGCACGATTTTCAAGGAGCAGCATTTATTGCTAGTAGTCCATACAATCTGTACTGTACGGATCTGTACCAGGGCACAAATCCCAATACAAGTACAGGCAAAAATAAGCACAGTTTTCTAGGCAGAGTTCGGGCACAATTTTCGAGACAATGCTGGGCACGTTTTTTGAGGCGGCAGGCACAAATCCTGAGGCACATTTAACAGCACAGTTTTTAGGCAGGCCATACAGCAGGCCGCCATACAGTCCATACAGCAGCACGTTTTTCTACGCTGCTACAGGAAAAAATCAGTGTTGTATTTTTTACTGTTTTGAAGGGAAAACAAGACCGAAAATTTTCTCCAGTTGAGATAAGTTGGTCTGAAATTTTTTCTAAGTTATTGCTGTAAAAATTTTCCTGAAAAATAAAATCTCTCTCTCCTAACAGGTTTTTCCCTTGTGGGTTTTTGCTGGGCAAGTTGCCAAAAATTACTGAGTCTCAAAAATTTTATGGAGTGCATTTAAATTTTTATTTTCTGTAAATAAATTTGAGTTACAGCAGTGTTTATATCAGTCTGAAAATTTGGATAATTTCCAGCCTTGTTTATTTCTGGGTTGGGCATTAAACAGAGATAAATTTTTGACATTTACACCGGTGGCTGAAACTGAGAAAAACTTACATGTTCAAGGTATGACATAGAAATCAGCAGAGTCAAACAGTTCCAAGTTATCCCTGTTGTTGTTACACAACAGCAGAGTTCTTGCAGGTCCTTGCAATCAGAATTTAGAACCACCTCAAATACTAGACAATCTTAATTGTAAGCTAAGTCACACGGTTCGGGTTCGAGTTCAAGTTCGGCAAGGATTAGGTTCGATTCAGGTTCGAATTTTCCGAAGAGGTTCGGATGAAGTTCGACAATAGGTTCGACTATATATATAAACTTTCTTCATATACTCCCCCTTAACTAATTTTCTACACCCCATATCCCATAGGATTCAAAGCACTTAGGTCACTATTCCTAATTTCATCGTATATAATTGTTGTTTATGACATTTATGCTCACAGATTTGTGCTTCTAAGAGTAGGTTTTGTGGTTTAACATCGGGTTTACATGCTTCCCACAACAGTAGTTTGTTCTTAGGGGTAAATCTGTGTTCCCACAACAGTAGTTTGTTTTTGTGGTTTAACATCGGACTACTTGTTGTTTGGTGTGTTCTTATGAAGACTACATGTATGATATTTCAAATTACAAAGAGCATTTAATTTATAGACAACATAAATAAATACAGCATTTAATTTATAGACAACGTAAATAAATCAAAAGCATTTAATTTATAGATAACATCTTATAGACAACATAGTCATAAATATAGAGAGAGCATTTAATTCATAGACAACATAAATAAATAGAGACCATTTAATTTATCGACAACATTTAATTTATCGATATTGTGTTTTTTTTTAATTTCATTTTTTTTAGTAAAAAAATAGAACCTAAAAACAAAATTTGCCTTCAGGTTCGCCTTTAGGTTTGCCTTCAGGTTTGGGTTCTCCTTCAGGTTCGACATTAGGTTCAGCTTCAGGTTCGACATTAGGTTCAGCAAACCTAAACGAATTTCAATTTTTTTTTGAGGTTCGTCAAACCTCGAACCTCAAGGATTAGGTTTGGCGAACCCTGTGACTTAGATTGTAAGTTGTAACACTACTTTCAGCAGTGATCAGGGTACATACAATGTGTAAGTTCAATCTCATTCTTATGTCAAAACCTAGATTTTAGATATTTACATCTGTACTCAAACTTGTGTCTTGATCTTCTAAGACATTCTTATAACTGCATTAAGCATTCTAGGCACTTCATTTTAGCGTTTTCACTTTTCAATTTGCAAACTCACAAGTCTTCTGACATTTGATCTGATTAGACATTCCCCAACTGTTAATATATCTCTACAGTTTCATCACCTCCTCAATTGAGGAAAAGAGACCCAGGACTTCAATATCATAACATCCTTCAAGTTTCTACAAATCTAGGGATCCTCCGTAGAGTTAAGGTAGCTTAACAGACCTTTTATTAGGCCACGTCTGTATTACTAATTTACTAGAGACATGTGTTGTTTATCATTTGCTTTTGACAGCTTTAATTCATGTTTGCTATGCCATAGCATTGATTTTATTTAACCAGTTCAAAATTTATCTGTGTTATATCATTTATTTCTATCTAATGAAGTCCGTTGTAGCTTTCTCACTAAGATTCAGCAAAATCTAGTTGACCTGCAAGGGATTTTGATTATTTCTCCTATATTTAAGCAAATTATTTCCATCTCATCTAAAATTCACTATAGCATAGATAGCATATACTTTTAAGAACAATGCCAGTGAATAAATATAACCATCTGAACAACACGATAAAATTCCCAAAGCAACCTCTGCTGACTAATACCCCTAGAAATAATAAACTCCACAACCTCAGCAAAAGTAAACTGAAGGAAATCTCAAGCATAAAATACTACATGAACCATCCTCCTCAAAATTTATGGACCTCATACATACCAAGAAGCTAACACAATCACTAATATTCTTTACGCTTACCTTCATACGCCGTTCTCTCAAAGCAAGCAGCCCAGCTTCAGTGCATATGGCTTTTATGTCTGCCCCAGAAAATTCATCCTTTGTCATGACAAATTCCTCTAGATTAACATCGTCTGCTAAAGTCATTCTTGAGGTATGTATCTGCAATGAAGGAGAAGAAAACACAACTGGTAAGAAACTATACATTATTTACAGCAATAAATTTTTATAAAGCTCTAGCAAAAAGTACTGCAATCAGATGTTCTAACAAAAATATCACTTTTTATGCCATCTATCAGGAATATTTTTTTCTTGCAGAATTTTGTTATTTTAATTCATTGAGATAACTGTAACAAAGAGTTTAGACCAAGTACTTGGTCTAAACTGGAAAAGAATGCTGTAGACAATGGATCTGCTAGTAAGAATGCTAGATCTAGAAACATGTAGATAACACTCAAAACTGCTAGAAAGAATGCTAGATCTAGAAACACGTTGATAACTAAAAAATATGAACAGAAAATATTAGGATTCTACAGCACTCAATCACATCTATTTTCTCTATTAACTGGAAAAGAAAAACTGTTCAAATTAATCACTCCAAAAACCCTAACAGTGTATATCAAAACAATAAAGGCCTTTGATATTCAGTAAATTTTATGTTTAATACGTGAAAAAGAATTATAAATCTTTAAAGTCAAATCCCGCTAGCACAGTTGGTTTCCAACAGGCCTCATTCTGCATGGCAACCCAAGTTTGAACCCCGCAAGGTAGCCAAGAGGAGACTTGAGGGTTGGTATGGAGGCTGGGTGTGACCACCAGATGTTTTTGACAGCTTAGATGCCCCTGGGTCACAGTTTCTTAGACCACAGGCTAGTCCCACAAGTCACGGACAAACTAGAAAACAAAAAAAAGGTACAATTTTTAAATAACAATAACCCTTCAATACAAGAATATTGATTATTAGGATGAATTTAAGGTTATAGACACAAATAAATATGGTGACACAGTTTTGAAATAAAGATCAAAATAACAATTAAAAATTGTTTTTAGAGTAAAAAATAGTCATTTTTATGGCACACCAACTCAATGAATCAGCACTCGGTTCAAAGATTAATCTATATTCATATACTCTTATTGAAATAGCACTTGGTTCAAAGCCTAATCTATATATGCATATACTCTTGCCATTATGATATCTTCCTTCCAATGCATTCTAGCATAACAATGAACACAAATGCGTTTCAAAACATCAATATAGAAAATTTGAATGAAATTAATACTAAAGCATTTCTCTGAATCATATTGTACAGAAGAAATCTGCCAGCTCAAATGTCAAATAGTTTAAAAGTGTTGATTTGTAAGTCTGAAATAGTCATTACCTGAAATATGCGCCTCCTTGTTTTTATGTCAGGTAGAGGGAATTCTATCTTTCGATCTATTCTTCCAGGGCGCAGCAAAGCAGGATCAAGACTATCAATACGGTTTGTTGCAAGAATAACCTTCACGTCTCCTCTTGCATCAAACCCATCTAGTTGATTTAGCAATTCCAACATAGTTCGCTGAATTTCACGCTCACCACCTGAATGTGCGTCATATCTGCAAATAAACAACCCAGGGAAGAAGGTAATAAGCGGTAAAAACACTAAATTTAGTTAATTGAGATGCAGGTAACACAGGCAGATACCTTTTTGTTCCAACTGCATCAATTTCATCAATGAAAACAATTGAAGGAGAAAGTTCATCAGCAACCCGAAACAGCTCTCTGACTAACTTAGGACCATCCCCCAAATATTTTTGAATAAGCTCACTTCCAACAACACGCAAGAATGTTGCTGAAGTCGAATTAGCCACAGCCTGCACCAATTTACAACTCATGATATTTTAAGTTGAATTTTAAAGCAGATATCAATCTTCACATTTAAAATCTGTGTAAATTTCAAATATCAAGAATCCTTGTTTTTCCTATCAAGCTTCACATTGTGGGTTAAGGAATTAAAAAATGTAATATCTATTGAGGGAAAAATCTGCAGAACAATATCACACAGTTGGAGAACCTTTCCAGTGAAATCCTCCAAAAAAGTAAGAACACAACTCCAGGTTTTAAGAATTTTTACAATTACTGAGATTTTGGAAGTACCAAGTTTAAGTTTTTCTTTCTTTGCATCTTCAATGAATAATTGTAAAAAGAGGAAATCCTGTGCATCTTCAATATTTTGATAGCTTGAGGTCTTGAACAAGATACAACAGTTCCAAGAATTTCACTGTGTAATGTGTGTAGGAAGTGGACACAACCGAAACGGATAAGGTGCAAGGGAAGAGGTAGTGAGGTATCCACTGCAAGAAGATATTGTCTCAGAGCACCTATAGGTGGAAGGTGTTCAGCTATTGATGTGAAATGGATCGATAGAGTAGATGATTCTGGTGATAATGCAGAAACAGTTCACATAAATATATCACAAAAACAAAGATACAGGTGGGTGATAAAGAGTAGATGCAAGGCATGGTAATAAAGGTATTATTTCAATAGTTTTGCCCAGAAAAGATATGCCCAATTTGCAAAATGGAATACAATTTTATATGGTATAAAATCTGAGAGGCGCCTCCCTCCTCAAGCACAATAGGATACATGTTCAACCGTAGATTGGTCAATACAATTCTAAGTCACCTGGTTCGAATTCGTGTTCGAGTTCGACGACCTTGAAGTTCGCCAAAAATTCGGCAATAAAAATTTTGCTAGTAAAATTCGGCATTAAATTCGACAGTCTAAAATTTGAAAATAAAAAATATATATAAATTTTTTAATAAAATTTAATATGCAATTAAAATTACATATATAAAATATATGCAATTATAAAATTATGTTATTTAATTTAATTTAATTATATATAGAATTATAGAATAATATATGAAATTTAATTTAATTTTAAAATTAATATACAATAAAATTGTATATAAAATTCCCAAATAATAAAAGGCTAAATTTAATTTAATTTTAACATTTAATATATAATTTTAATATATGAAATTCCCAAATAATAAAAGGCTATCGGGCAGGCTCCGTTCCTAATTTATTTGGGTACGCTCTTCTCTGTAACATGATGAAAGCTCTAGTCGGGGCATGAGGCTTTTACTCAGAAGCATACGAACTACATGGCAACGAAGAAGCACTACAGCTGAAGCACCAATGCCAATGAAACTTTGAAGGCAACCGAGAAGACCTTTAGGGCTCCAGGTCACTATCGTATGGCTGCTGACTAGACCTCAAAGTACTCTCGGCTACATTTATTAAAGTTATTTACTCACACCCCGGGCTATCACCTGATAAACAATGGCTAGCGGAACTTTCACGCCGGCGGCTGTAAAAATCATTAATGCGTGAGGGCCGAAATGAATTTACGCTGAAATCAACCCATTATTTACGCTGAAATCCGACCCATTATTTACACTGAAATCAACCCATTATCTACGCTGAATTTACACTGAAATCGACCCATTATTTAGTTGTTTAAAACTCATTCATGAAATCCGGCGATTTTTTCTGGCGATTTTCAACGGATAATTCGTCTTCCACAAAAATTCGGCAATTTTTGAATTTTAAGGCGAAAAATCGCCGAATCCGGTGACTTAGATACAATTTCCTTATCTTTAAACTACAATATGTTCTTATCTTAGCAGTACCACCTATAATGTTGTTACTTTTTGGACTAGTATCCACTAGGAGATTTCACAGAAGCAGAATTTTCCATTTTAATTCATGAAAATAATCAATTAACACATCCCATTCTAATAGGAATTTTGGGATTGGACGGGTATAAAGGCTGAAGGTGGTTTTGCCACCTAAGGTGCATTAAAACAAGCAACTAACAAGAAGACTTCTCTTGTTAGATAAGTCAAAAGGTGCACATGGTTATTTGAAAATATGCACATGCATAATAGCCTAAATAGCAGTGTTCCATGGGGACGCACCCCTGGGACGAGGGGAATCTGGGAGAAACGTTTCTCGGCAATTCTCTTTGGGCAAACCTCAGCAAAACGCAAGGAGAAACGTTTTACTCTGCTGCGAACCTCGTATCTTCATGGAGAAACTTGGGGGGGGCTTCCTGATGTCTCCCCATGAAACTCTGAACCTCCTAGATGACCCCCCACAAAATTCCGCACATCTGGGACATCCCCCACAATTTTTTCAATTTTCAACATAAACTAAAAAAAATTAAATGAAATGAATATTAATTAAAAAATTAATTAAAGAAAAATAAACAATTTAATGGATGCAAGGACAAGTCAATGGAATTGACTCCTTGATGCTCATTTCATGTTGATTTATTTCAGCTACTTTTCACTATTTTAGTTTTGACTCTATATAGTTACAGACTAAAGTTATATTGATGACTAAGTCTTCGACTCTTTCTTATTTTTGAGCAATCTTAATTTACCATTTAGTATTTTAATGTCTGACTTTAGTGTTTAGTAATTTTAAATTTATTACAATATCTATTTAAAAGTTAAATTATCATTTTGATGTGCATGCAATATCATTGATTCATTTTTTGAATCATAATCTGAAACACTGATAAGGCAAGACTCAAAAGTCAAAACTGAAATATATTATATAAATATCAACTGAAAAACTCACAAGTGACAGATATGAAATATGACATATCATATATGATCATATCGTGTCACATATTTGCATTATTAATTTATTATATTCTGATTTACATTGCATGATTGCACAATGATGAATGTAGTACTTACAAATTTGCGTGGAATGAATTGTTAATGTTGGGATTTATATTTTCATATTTTTAATATTTTTATAATTTTTATGACCCTGACATCCCCCTCATCCCCCCCGAATTTCCCTAAAATTTGGGGGTGGTCTCCATGCGTCCCAAATGTGTGTTTACCCGCTACCACGCCCCCCCATCCTGGTGCCTTGGGGGAACATTGCTAAATAGACTTAACACAAAGATGTAAATACACCAACACCC
>LPNX010723724.1:55178-93318 GCA_001517045.1 Pseudotsuga menziesii
AATGTGTCCTTGGGGGCAAGTCTCCAGTCAAGGTTGTCGCCTTGTTCTTGACTCCTCCGTTTAGGCTCAACTCCTAACGAAGCCACAAGGGGTAGACCCTATTAAGTTACTAAGGGCAAAATTATTTAGTATGATGATGGTATTAAAGAGTATGTTTTTTAGGAGTTTTGACTTAATAATTGTAAACAACAAATAACTAGATAAGATGATCACAAGTAAGCACGAAATGACACACAATTGCATAAAGATTGAAAAAAATAAACAGTTGACCAGTGCCAAAAATGGAGTCTAAAATATTTTAAGAGTGCTTGCAAGTGCTGAAATAAATGTTGTGCAATTGTATCTTGGTTAATTTTAAATTAATGTGAAGATGAGTAATTTAACTTAGGCGAGGGGACTCCAGATATACCCAAGGAGTACTTGAAGTATGTCCAAAACTAAACCGTCATGGCTACCCGCAAGGAATATGTGCGCTGAATGGAATCTCTGAGGCTGTTGTTCATAATGCACCTGAAGGTGTAACAGAGATCGGCGCCTCGAGGTCACTTTTCAGGAGTTCCCGCTTCCTTTGGGTATTTTGCCACCGTAATGGTTAGATCGAGGCGTTGGATTTTCGCTTGATGGTTTGTCAATTTGGGAGAGTGAATCCTAATTATTCTAGTCATTCAAGTGCTTTTGATGCAGCTCGACTGATCGGACGAACCGCAGCCAAGTACAGAGCATACACACTGGACTCTTCGTTATTTTTAGTTAATTTTAAAATAGGTGTTCTTAAAAAGAAAACCCTTCAGGAACCTCTTTCAATCCAAGTGGATCTCAATCGGGGAATCAAGGAGGGGTTAATTTAATTATAGCTAACAAAACAATTGATGAAAAGGAATCAAATATACACCATGCCGGTTTTCTAATTAGTCCTACCACGCATCTCTTTCCCCTTGCAGGTCAATCAAGAAGTCGTGGGGTAAGTAGTATGATTACTTTTGAAATTAAAATATGGAATAATGAAAAATGTTATCAAAGTATACAATCCTGCATAACAAGACTAAGCTAGAGCAAAAAACAGGAAAAAAAGCAAAAAGGGCGAAACGAATGTGGATCCCCCCTGGGGGGGTGGGGAGTGGGCTCGAAAGAGCCTACTCAAAATGATTATTTTTATTATTTTTAGTTACAATATCAGCAAACTAAATTATGCACTTTGGTCCTTGTTATCTGGGATCCAAAGGCTTACAACAAGCTTGTAACAAGCTAAACTAAAATCACAGCGGTGGGGAAAGCCTCCGAGAAGCTCTAGTTCGCCCAAGAGTCGGAAAATGGGCAGAATCTCCTTCTCTTTTTTGTTAAACCTGCTAAAAAACAACGAGCAATTAAAATCAAATGTGCCCAAAAACACTTTAAAAGTGTTTTGGGTTACCAAGCTAATTACCAAAAAAAACTAAGTAAAAAATTGTTAAAAAGGGTTAATCTAAGCAGCAAGACTCTAATGAACTAGATCTAACAATATATATTCAATTCTTGGAACTAGATCTGATCATAAGAGGAAGAAACAAGTAACCGGAAGATTGATTTTTTAAATAAAGGAGAAAAAGAGGAGAGAAGGTCGGCTCGTTGCTTGAATGGAACAAGCTAAAAGGAGGCCCTTTTGTGGAGCGCTGAGAGACAGAGTCTTGAGCTTATTGGATGAGGAATGGCGTCAATCTTGATCCACACCTTCGTCCAATCGAAAACCTGCAACTAAATAACACAAGCCTGCACAACACCTCGTGAGATCTGGATATAGATGTATAAAGCAACAAGAATGAAAGATCATGCAAAAATAATATTATTTAAGCATATAACTGAAATTCTTGAGCATACATAATATGGATAAACAAGAACAAGTAATCTAACTTGCCTAGTTTACACCCTTACTTGATTCAACCGAATCCTTGAAGCCAGAAAACAAAAGCAGCACAGAAATTGGAAAAAAAATTGCAGTTACCACATTAGCAGCATGACGCTAAGAATCCACACAAACACATGCATTACACGGTATAGCTTCCAAAGCTTCTTGATTCACAATAAAAAATATAGCAGTATTACAATGGAAACAGCTCCTCAATCCAGCTCTAACTAGCTTGGAAGAGGCAGCCTGAGCTTTATTTATACAAAAAAGGAGATCCAGCCCAGGGGGGGCGCAAATCTCAAGGAGATAGACCACTGTAGCTGAAGGAGAGTCCATCAATGCCTGATCTATGTCTAGCTGAGCCAGATTTGAGTCTCACTGAGTGCAACTGTCAATCGAGGGGCTGATCTGACTGACACCTCAACCTGTTGACTGAAGCATCCACCAAAACTCATCCAGATGAGCCCAAACGTGTGGAGGAGAGAGGGAGGGCGAAATTCCCCATAAAGGATGCTGAAGTTCAACTCTGGATCTGTCCAGATCACCTCCTTCAGTCAAGGATTTGTCAGCTCCAATCAATCTGGTTTAGATCTGACTGATTTCAATCAAATCGGTTGAGAATCCACTGATCTAGGATTTTGGATTTGCTCCATTATTCATCAACTTATTAATTAAAATAATCAATAATTGATTTTTTGGGGCTTTCTAACCTGAGTGATGGAAAATCACTCAAAAATAAGAAATAGTGGGTCCATGGGTTTACATGGTGCTCTTAGCTTGAAAATGAGCACCTACATGACTGAAACTAATTATTTGGCCCACTTTTATTACAAAACCATTTTTTCCAATTAAACTATTAAAAAATACCTAAGTTTTGGAAAAATTAAATTTTAATAAAAAACACTGAAAAAATTTAAAAAATAAAAAAGTTGAAAAAATCTAGGGGGACTTAGACATGTTCATATGACTCGACCATGATGCCTAGCATGTTTATACATTGACACATAGACTCTAATAACCTCCATAGGCCTAAATGCCAAGCCGACCACCCCAACTTTGGAGGTATGGAGTGAAAAACTCGGAAATTATTAGTCATTTATTCAACAACCAATAATAACCAAGGGAAAAAACACCCTAGGCTGATCGGATTGACAAATAAAGTCTAAGGGACCGAGTCTTTTACAGACACTATCATGCTAGAACATTTATTACAATTCCCCCATGGGGTATGAACATGTGATATAGTACAACAAAGCTTCCCAGAAGTAAGACTGAAGGTCTTCTGAAGTCCTAACAAGTTATCCTTGTCCTGTTCACCAGGCTCACTTGATAAAAAACCACTAAGTACAACTTAGGTGGTAACAGGTCCCAACAACAAGGTTGTGTTACGTACCCATGTACAAAATGCTCATAGAAACCAGCCACAAGATTGACTTGGGAAAAGCATAAGAATGATTCAAAAGAATAAATCTAGACACACAAACCTAATCAAGAACTCATGTAAAGTTGAGTATGGACCAATCCATCAATCCAACACCCCCCCCCCCACCAGTACAACTTAAGAATAAGAGAAAGGCTTAACCTCTAACATAGGTCCCAACAACAAGGCTGTGTTAGGTACCCATGTACAAAATGCTCATAGAAACCAGCCACAAGATTGACTTGTGGAAAACATAAAAATTATTCAAAAGAATAAATCTAATCACACAAACCTGATCAAGAACTCATGTAAAGTTGAGTATGGACCAATCCATCAATCCAACTTTCTGCAACTACCTAGCCAAACTAGGAAGTAGTGCTTGGTTTGGGGCCCACTTTGTGGAAATGTTGAACTTAGAAAAATGGATTCTTCAAAAAGAATTGCCCAAGGAAGCATTGTGCACCAATGCCCCACAATGTTGCACTAGGTGGACGTAGATGACGACAACAAATACCTGTATGATGGTGAAAGGAGGAGATGAGATCCAAGATGATGGAAACACGAGAGTCAACAACCCAAGCAAGAATTGCTCCAAAGTGGCAAGCACTATGACACTACAAGGCAAGGCTATATGCGAGGTCATGGAAGCAAACATTAGGTGACACTCTAAATATATTTGCAAGAGCGGCTTGAATCCACCACTTGGACATGTCCAAATAGTTAGAGAAAGATATGCACAAAAATGTGCCATCATAGACAACAAACCTCAATGTGAGTCCCAACAAACAATATCCCAAATAATGTACCCATGTACAAGTTTGGAATCAAATCTCTTGATTATTGGACTCAAGAGATTATTGTAGAGTGAGTCCCAACAAACAATATCCCTAATAATGTACCCATGTACAAGTTTGGAATCAAATCTCTTGATTATTGTAATGTGTCGAGAGGCACTCTACAGCCCAATATGAGGGAGATCTTGTAATGTTTGTCATGAGGGAGATCTTGTAACGTTTGTCCATCTTGTAACGTTTGTTACTAACAAAATAATAAAAATAAAAATTTTAATTATCCCCCAAAATCAATGTCGGCCACAAAACAACCTAATATGGGGGAGATGTTGTAATGTTAATACCTAACAAAACAATCAAAAAATTAAAAATTATTATCCACAAAAAAAGTGGGTCAAAAAAACAACACAATATGGGGGAGATGTTGTAATGGTCCTACCTAACAAAATAATAAAAAATAAAAAATTGAATTATCATAAAAAAAATGTTGCCCTTGCACATGGTTTTAAAATAGCTCCTTGAATGCAATACTTAAGAAGAGGTTTGCACCTTGAGAGATTTGATCCCTCTCGATGCTTTATAGAGCCTAGGATTTGGATCTATGCTGGATCTAAGATGATGCCTATATGATGGTGAAAGGAGGAGATGATATCCAAGATGATGGAAACACGGGAGTCAACAACCAAAGTGGCAAGCACTATGACACTACAAGGCAAGGCTATATGCGAGATCATGGAAGCAAACATTAGGTGACACTCTAAATATATTTGCAAGAGCGGCTTGAATCCATTATTTGGACATGTCCAATTAGTTAGAGAAAGATATGCACAAAAATGTGCCATCATAGACAACAAACCTCAATGTGAGTCCCAACAAACAATATCCCAAATAATGTACCCATGTACAAGTTTGGAATCAAATCTCTTGATTATTGGGCTCAATAAATGGAAAGAACGTGAAAATAAATGAAATGTGGTTGTTGTCGAAAGAGAAGCTTGAATGTTCAGCAAATTACAACTCTTGGAAAGCTAGGCTCACAGCCATCCTGAAGGAAAATGACCTTGATGACTTGGTTTTCAACACCATAGAAGAACCAACATCTAATGCTGGCAGAATTGCTTTCAAGAAGAAGCAAGTAAAGGCTAGAAGGGTCATCTATGACTCGGTCAAGGAAACATTGATGCCCACCATCACACCATTGAAGACCACCAAAAAATGCTTTGACACCTTGATGAACTTGTATGAGAAGAAGGCACCTAGCCAGAAGAGGGTATTGAAGAAAAGGCTTCATACACGGAAGATGAACAAGGATGAAGGAGTTGCACCCTTCTTTACAAAGATTGCACAAGTAAGAGACCAACTCACTGCTATTGGTATTACTGTGGATGATGATGACCTTGTATAAGCTATATTCGATGGTCTCCCAAACTCTTGGGAAACCTTTCTGGTTGCAATAAGTGGACGTGAAAACCAGCCAAACTTTGATAGACTTTGGCATGATTGCTTGGAAGAAGAAGGAAGAGTTCAAAACAAGGCAACTGGCACTAAGGAAGGAAACCTTGCTCTGACAGCTAAGACAAGGAAGTTCAAGAAGCCCTACCCTCGAAGAGGGAAGGGAAAGAAACCACAAGGTAAACAAATTGATGTTTCAAAATTAGAATGCTATAATTGTCATAAGATTGGGCATTTTGCCAAGGATTGCAGGCATCCCAAGAGGAAGTTCAAGAGGAGGATATAAGCTTCTGCTGCAGAAGAAGAAGAATACCAAGGTCACCAAAGAAGATGAACTTAGAAGGGAATACTATCTGATCTCTGCTCTTTCTGGATCCATCACTGACAGTGCTAACCCTTGGTTAGTAGATAGTGGTGCTTCCAGACATATGGCAGGTCACCGTGAAGCACTCACCAGCTACAGAAAGAAGAAGTTCACTACTCAAGTGGAACTCGAAGATGACACCACTTAAAAGATTGAAGGAGTCAACTCAACCTCACTTCAACTTTATTCAGGTACAGTTTTGCATATTGATGATATTTTATATGTTCCTAGTTTGAAGAAAAACCTGCTCTCCGTTGTTGGCTTAGAAGACAAGGGCTACAGAGTCCTCTTCATGGGCAAGAAGGTCCTACTATGGGCAAAGAATGAGAAGCTAAGCTCAGCTATAACGATTGGGGTTCAAGAGGGAGGTCACTATAAGGCTTCTAGAAATTCCACAAGCCTTGGTCCACCACCCAGTTGATCCATGTGAGTTGTGGCATTGGAGGTTTGTACACCTCCACTATACAGCTCTTCCAGGCCTTCACAAGATGGTTACAGGTATGCCAGAGATTTCTCCTAAACACGATGGTATTTGCAAGGGTTGTGCTCTAGATGATCATACTCGGAAATTTTGGATTTATTTTCTCAAGGTCAAGAGTGAAACTTTTGACAAGTTCAAAGAGTTCAAAGCTTTGATTGAAAATCAGACAAGAAGACACAGCCGTATACTAATGAGTCTAATGAATTTGATGATTTTTGTCAAGAAGCAGGACTCAAGAGAGAGTTGGCAGTGCCTTACAACCCTCAACAAAATGGGGTTGCAAAAAGGAAGAACAAAGCGATTTGTGAAGCTGCTAAAGCTATGATTACTGACCTTGATCTTCCTTTATCTTTGTGGGTTGAAGCTGCATGTACTTATGTATATATTCAAAATAGAAGCCCTCATGCCATCTTGGGGGAAAAGACTCCAAAAGAAGTCTTTACCAGCAAGAAACCTACAGTTGACCACATGAGGATTTTTGGCACTCCAGTGTATATTCATGTACCAAAAGAAAAGAGGGCTAAGCTAAAGCCTTCCAACAAGAAAGGTATTTTTGTCGGTTACACTGACAACTCTAAAGCTTACCGAATCTATGTCCCTGGACAAGGGTACATTGATGTCAATAGAGACGTGATATTTCATGAGGAAGTTGTGTTTCGTCAAACACAAGAGCTTTCAAAGGAAGATGAAGGACCTCGTTCTGAGATCCCAAATTTAGAAGTTCAGAGGGAGGAAGAAGAATTTGAGACTCAAATTCCAGTTATGCCTGAGGAACCTAGAAGTCCGCGAGAAGAACTACTTGAGGTACCTCCTTCCAAAAGGAGACCTGCCTGGTATCGAGAAACGGTACAAGAAGCTAAGAAGCATAAAGCTCCTCCCGGGACTTTCAAAAAAAGCATAAGGCCAAATTTGTAGCTCATGGGTTTACCCAAAAAGAGGGCATAGACTATGATGAGACTTTTGCTCATGTTGCTAGGTATACTACCATCAGAACCATCACATCTTTTGCTACAGTGTTCAGATGGAAACTCCATTAGATGGATGTAAAGACAGCCTTCCTCAATGGCAAGATTGATGAGGAAGTCTATATTGAACAACCTGAAGGCTTTGTGACTCATGGGGATAAGTCCCATGTGTGTAAACTGAAGAAAGCCTTGTTTGGGCTCAAACAGGCTACGAGAGTCTAGTATGCAAGGATTGATGGATACCTCCACAACTTGGGGTTTTCCAAAAGTATTGTTGACTCGAATCTATACTTTAAGGTTGTTCATAATCATATCTTGATCCTAGTCCTCTATGTGGATGACTTGTTCCTTACAAGAGAGGAACAACTGATAGCATAGTGTAAGAGGGAGCTCACCTTTGAATTTGAAATGAAGGGTCTTGGTTTGATGCATTATTTTCTTGGCCTAGAGGTCCGGCAAAAGCCAGGAAAGATCTTCCTAACACAGGGAAAGTATGCAGTGGGCATCTTGCAAAGATTTGGGATGCAAGATGAGAAATCCATGAGCGTGCCCATGACAACTAACTTGAAGAAGTTGTGAGACTCGACCATCAGTTCACAAGATGTGGACTCTAGCCTATCTAGACAAATCATTAGATTGCTGATGTATCTCGTACACACGAGACCAGATATTTGTTACACAGTAAATGCCCTGAGTCAGTTCATATCCGATCCGAAGCACATACACTGGGTAGCAGCCAAACATGTACTCAAATATGTGCAAGGTACCATCACTTATGGGCTCAGGTATACTTCCAGCAATGGAGTAATGTTAGCTGGATATGCTGACTTAGATTGGTCTAGCAGTGCAGTAGACCGAAAAAGTACTTTTGGTTACTGCTTTAATATGGGATCTGCAATGATCTCTAGGTCCAGCAAGAAACAGAGTTCCATAACGCAGAGTACAGCTAAAGTTGAGTATATTGCTACAAGTAATGCCTGCAGGGAAGCAGTTTGGCTTAGGAAACTACTGTCAGATCTGTTCGGGGGAAATCTTGACTCAACGATTATTCATTGCGATAATTAGAGTTGCATTAAGCTTTCAGAAAACCCGATGTTTCACGATAGATCGATAAACATCGAAATGAAGTATCATTTCATCAGAGACTTAGTACAGAGAGGCACTCTAAAGTTGCAGTACACCCGTACAGACAAACAAATTGCAAATATCCTAACCAAGCCTCTGACAACAACGAAGTTTGTGTGCTTTCGTTACAAGCTTGGAATGGCAGAGAATACCTCTCTCGCTGAGAGGGAGTGTTGATTTTTCCTAAGCAGCATCAAGAGCCATTCTCTTGGAGAATGGAGACACCTGGTCAGTCTCCAGAATGTGGAACTAGTCCAGCATTGGGGGAACTCAACCTTGAGCCTAGTAGCCATTCTTGAATGGAGACATTTGGTCAATCACCAGGATGTGGAACCAATCCAGCACTGGGGGAACTCAGCCTTGAGCCGAGTGTAGCCATTCTTTGAATGGAGACACTTGGTCTGTCACCAGGATGTGGAACCAGTCCAGGACTGGGGGACTCAACCTAGAGCTAAGTGACCATTCTTTGAATGGAGACACCTAGTCAGTTACCAGGAAGATGAACCAGTCTAGGACTAGGGGACTCGACCTAGTGCTGAGGGCCATTCTCCTAGAGAATGGAAGCACCTGGTCAATTGCCAAGACATCACTATAAGCCCTAGGTTGAGTCTAGGCATGTGAGGCACTCCTACCCTCGATCTGTGGGCTTTGTGATCTTCTCCAAGGATTAGCTACCCTTGGTTAAGACACCTAGTACTTGATCTTGGTGGCACAAGGAGTTCGAGATAAAAGCATTATTGATTCTCCTTATTTATGATGATGTACTTTGAATGGGTATGAAGGACCCCCATGACCACTTGCATTGACCATAGGGCACTTGAAGAAGGCTAAAAGGTAAAAGTCAAAAATACATAAGTACTCTTGGACCACTAAGAAGTCAAAGTGAAAATACAAAAAGGCCTTTAGTATCACTAAAGGTAAAAGTCAAAAAGTAAAAGAATAAAACCCTTTTATTTTATTCCTATTTGTATGGTCCACTTCAAGTAAAAGGCTATAAAAAAAGTTCATTTGCAAAACATTTGATACATCTTTAAAATCCATCGTGAGCACCATTGGAGACAAAACACTCCGCTTGGATTTTTGCACGTGAGCAACAGATCTAATATGTTATGCCCTAGCATGGCAGTTAGCTAGCTAGGGCATCACCTCATCCTCCATCTTCCTCACGACAAACAGGTGCAGCAGAAGAAGGTCACGGGCGGCCCTTCTTCCATTCTAGGTCAGCCCTAAACTGACCATACAAACCTCGGTCTGCCTCTTACAGTTCACGGGCAATCTCTCCTACTCTCGAGTAGGTCTTCTCTTCATCCCGGGCAAGCAACATCGGCAGTTCAAGCAAGGCTAAACCAAATCGGGTAGCTCTGTTTTGTATCTGGGCAACCCTATATTGATTTAGGGAAGTCACATCTTGGACAAACTGATTCCGAGCATGCACAAAATCACCACGGGCAGGCTCAAGAAGATCCGGGCAGAACTCAAGCAAACAGAACAGATCTCAGGCAGGCAGATCTGACCTCGGGCAGGCAGAACAAAGGCTCTGGCAACTGCAGACCCTCGAGCAGCCATATGGAAATTCGAGCAGCAAAAAAACATTCAAAAGAAGCAATCTATCAGTTTTGGGCAACAGCAGAAGGAATTCGGGCAGCTGGGCTGCTAAGAAAAACATCTTCGGGCAACTGAGAGAAAATCTAGGCATAAAGCCCTACTTCAGTGTTTTCTGTAAAATTTGTCTTGTTGACAAATTGTTGTTCAAATTGTGCTAGGGTTTGAAATTGTCCAAACCAACTAGGGTTTGACAAATCCTGAAGAACATTCATCTCAGAATTCTATGATTCTTTTACAAACTCAGTTATCTCATTTAAGGGATGAATTACTAATGCTTTTGGGGTTTTTGTCCTTTAAAAATTTCCACATGAAAACATCTAGTGTTCATGTGTGTTGATGTTTTGTTTATCTACTGCACTTGTTTTTTGTTATCTATCTAGCAGTATGCAAAATTAACGAATATATGCAAACGCTAAAATTCAACAGTCATCATCCATAGTGGTACCTTGATACTCAATTAAGTATGAGATCTTTGACATGCATTAATTAAGATATGTTTGTATATACTCAAGCATGATAATTTTGTGTGAACAATCATGATGTATACAATGGTATACTTGCAGTGGTATGTATACAGTGGTGAAGTATGTACAGTGACATAAGTGGTGCATGTACAATGAAATGAGTATGTATAGTAACATACATACAGTGGAGTAAGTACAGTGATATATCCAATGGCATATTTATAGTGATATATCCAATGGCATATTTACAGTGATGTATACAATGGTACTTTTATAGTGATGTATACAGTAGAATATTTGTATGCACAGTGAAGTGTGAAGTTGTATGATGATTCCATGTTGATACATGATGCATATAGTGCAAACCCTATGGAGATAATACATACTCCACTATGATGATGCTTTGGTATGTATGCAAACATCGATGACAATGTATGAGTGAATGTACAATGCATACAATGGTTATGAAACAGTGATTATACAACAGTGATGTATACTTGCCGATACTAATGTATGAGGATATGATGTTGATGGTGCCTTGTTCTATGATGATGCCTCATGATGCATGCTTGCTGCTTACCACATGATGATGATGATGCTTGCATGATCATGCTACCCTACATACTGTTATCACATATATAGTAGCCAGGCTATCATATTCTATTTTTCAGACACAGTACATTTTTCAGCCAGATCTCTTACATATGAGATGCTAAGATGAGCAATTTTGACGGATCATTATTGTATTAGTGGACTATTGTACTCTCCCATGTCAAGACCAAGTCTCGGGACACCCAGATTTGAGGACCGATGTAGCCATTTAGTCATTACAAAGCAGTTATTGATGCCCAGTTTTATATCAGTGCTTTCTCATTGGACAGATAATGTTTCAGATGGATTATATTGCATGATTATGACTCAGCTTTTTATATTGTGTTATGGTTATCATTGCTCTTATACTCATTTTTGTGACATGTATTAACATGTGGTGTCATGATCTGGCAGTCTTAATTATATGGACTTGGATGTATTTTTTATTATGTATTGATGTCCCTACTTAGACATGGAAGTTCTTGATCTATACTCATTGGTTTTACCCTCCTTAGAGAGAATAGAGGTAGTCATTCCCACCATTGTTTTGGCTTGCTAGTGTTGGCTTCATCATTCACTATCTCCACCCATCCATTACCTTCCAGTTTTGTTTTCAACCCCACTGACTTCTTGACTTATGGCATGGAGGACCTTTTCCCCTGCTAGAACCTTTGTTGGACAAGCCTCCCTATTTATATTGTGTCTCGGCTCTGAGTTGGTGACAGAACTTGCCTTTGGTGAGTTGGATTGTATGCCTAAATCATTCTGATCGGTTGTCCCGATGTTTGGCACTGTGCAGAACTCCCCCTGGTCACTTGAGATGTTGTTGGCTAAAACTGAAAGCTCATGTACTACCTGCATTGGAAATATTATATATGCACCCATGGAAAATGAAAATGCTAAAACTGTGTTTCTTAACATATGTGAAAAAGGGCAAGAGCAATGAAATGCTAAAATACCCCTTGAAGGG
Source organism: Pseudotsuga menziesii (assembly GCA_001517045.1). NCBI lineage: Eukaryota > Viridiplantae > Streptophyta > Pinopsida > Pinales > Pinaceae > Pseudotsuga > Pseudotsuga menziesii. The sequence goes on from LPNX010723724.1 coordinate 67,289, forward strand.
TATAAGAAAAGGTCCAAAAAAAAATGATTAAAAATATGTTATATCCAAATATTGCTGACCTTGTAAAATAAATATGTCCCAAATAAAAGTTGCGATTAACTATGTTTTTAAGCACTGGTGAAGTCCCAAAGGGTCATATAGGCCAAAAAGGCCATGGAAATAAAATTGATGGTCCTAATGAACTTGGATCTAACTTGATGTAGACATGATGCCTAAGTTGAATAAGCACTCTCTAAACAACTCAACCATTTGTGAGGCACTGCCATTCCTTGTGTTGTTGTTTGTCCGGCATTGGTTATAGTGAGTATTCCCTTTCCATATCCAAAGTGTCATGATGTTAAGTAGGAGGTCATCCTTTGCCTTAGCCTTGTCAATTTCATCCTTCACCCTTCACTAGCAAATTGGCTACAACTATGAAATGAGTATAGTCCTGAAAGTCTAGTCTGAGTAATAATAAATAAAGCCTTATATATGTATTGGTTGATGTACCGCCAGTGAAATGACTGCTACTTGTTGTGATTGTTGGTTGTATGAGTTGTAGAGCATGTCTTAGCCTTTTAACACTTGCAGCAAATGGATGATAGTCTGACTTATTATTGGTGTCTGATCATTTACAGATGATTATATTGTTTATTGGATATGGTTGATGATCAGATAGAGACCTGTGAGGGGTATGAGTATACACCTAAGATGGATTTGGACTCTCTGAGTCTAATGAGACAGTTTATTTCCAGTTCCGGGCACTTGTAGATATGATCAGGCTTATTCTGCCTTTCTGATGCAGTTTTTCTTCATAGGTTGATATGTTTGAGCAGGGAGATGTTTCAGTTGGATCTCTTAGGGCATTGTATGGGCATAGGGTGTGCAGCCACTTGTTTGAACTTTGTACCATAGTACCCCCATCCCAAAGACCCTGGTGGGCTTAGTTTGACAACGTAGGCACCCTAGGAGGCTGTTTTGGCAGGTTCATGTTTCCCTGAGGCAAATTAAATTAAATGGCTAATGAAGAAATCGATTTGGAATACTGAGGCAAGAAAATGACATGGGATGAGTCATAATGATGAGAGTGACGTCCTCCACACCTTCCCCAACAGTTGCAGCACCTGATTGGGCCCACGCCTATTTTTGCGCATTTTTATATTATTTTTTGGAGCTTTTGGGAGGCTCACGATTTCCTCAAGGAGGCACAAAGTCAAAGAAATAAAATATTATATTATTTTATTATGCCACGGGGACACCCAGAGGGAGTTAGTCAACACTCCGTGGACCCACCATGTGCTTCATTTATTTCTTGTTGAGTGGGGTACCCTCTTTATGGGTGATTTAGTCCACTTTGGTACTTTATGGTTATATTGATCCATGTATTGTATGCTGAGCTCATCTCAACCATTGATTAGAACATTTTATCTTTTAATCTTAGCCACTCATTTTGAAAGTGGTTAGGATTCGGTTATGATTATGGTTCTCTCATTTCTATTTAAAGGAGAGAGCTTCTCATTTGTAAGGGGTCTTTGGCTCTTGGATCTGAATAATAGAAAGATTTTTCTGTGGATATTTTCTGGATCTACTTTGCATCTGATGTTCTCAAAAGGTGATTGGATAGTCTTCTGCTTCCTTGCATTGTGGAAATTCATGTGAGATCTATATTTTTCTGCTATCATTGTCTTGTCTACAGGAGGGCGTTTTGGCTGGTGCGTTTTTGCAGGGGGACCTCAACTCGTTCAGTTTTCTTCGTCTTGAATCAGGGGGTTTTCATTAGTTTCATTGTGATCTATGATTACTTCGTTTTACTTTCCTGTAGCATTTGGTTTCTTTATCTTGTATTGGAAAATCTGATATTGTTGATGTTTGCTCATGCAAGGTAGGGGGCGCATTGGTGGTTTAGGGCTTACATTCGTCATAGAAATCGCTTGGATCTTCTAGATTTGATCGGGATAGCAAGGATCATCACTGTTAAGACTTCTACAAGCATTTCCAGGTACAATCCAACAGGTAACTCTCTTCTCTTTAACAGATCTGAATCCATTGTACCTGCTTTTCCTTCCATTTTTTTGAAAATTCATAAAATACTAAAAAACCCTAAAAAGTATTAAATCTTGGAACCGTCCGATCTTTGGCCAAACCACTACTGGGTTTCATAGATCGAGCCTCCCCTTCACTGAATTTACTGCAACGCTGGTCAAATTCCTGTTGGTATGACCTAGATCTAATTTTTAGCTTGAAAACTACATAGCGCCCCCACTGAAAATTTGACCTGCTAGGGTTTTGACTTTTTTTTTATTTCTGACTTCATAGACTGATAGATCAGGTCCCACACAGTCCAAATCACCCTCAACGCTGTCCAGATTCATGGCAGTTTGACCTAGATCTGAGTTTTAGATTGAAAACAGCCCTAGCGCCTTCATTGAAAACTGGACTTTTTCGAAGTTTACTTTTTCTAAAATCTGACAGGGTATGCTGATAAATCAAGGCTTGAGCACTCCAGAACACCCCCAACGCTGAGCTAGTTCCTGCCAGGTTGCCCTAGATCTGAAAAACTGACTTTCAGCCTCCTAGCCCCCCTCATCAGATTTTGACTTTTTCAGATCTGATTTTTCCTGCAGTTTTCTGACTTGGGTTTGTAGATCGAGCCATCCTGATCTCATTTCCCCTCCAACGCTGAGCTGATAGTCTCTTGGTGGCTCTAGATCTATAGATCTGCCTCTCCAAACCCTAGCGCTAGCCCTCCTTCTGCTGATTTTCCTGTAACCTGAATCTTTCGGGCCAAATCATTTTCTGGGTCCATAGATCAGGGTAGATCCCAGGTGGTTTCACTGAAATGTTGTGCTAATACTGACTCCATTGCCCAATGCACGAAAGGCATTGATCTCCTATCTCTAGCGCTAGCCCTAAATTGACCTTACTCCCGTTCTCTTTGCCAACATTCCTTGATAACTCAAGTTACCTGATACTTTCATATCTTTCACTGAGTTTGTCTCCTTGGTACTAGACAATCCCAACTCTGTCCTTGCTCACCCTGTCACAGTTACATTTCCCAAGACAGTGGTCATCTCCATCAGTTGCTAATACCTGAACCCTAGAGCTAGGGTTTCCATTTACCTTACACCTTACGTACCTCAAAGCCACATTTGATCTGTTCTGGTGTCTATGTCTGATCTCTCCTGTCGGGAGTAGATCCGGGTCTCCCCCGTTGTTGTCTTGGACTTAGATAACATAAAGTGAAGGCTGCCTTGATTTACGTGACAACCATCCATTTGGGAGTCTAGGTAGTCTTAGTTGCTTGCCCCTCTACCATCTATCCTATATCCACCTCACACAGGCAACTACAAGGTTGGTGATAACACATACTTGATACATTCTCCTTGATGATGTACTGTATAATGATGATGGTGCATGCACACTCCATGTATACTAATATATGAAGATAATGATACATTATTGATGATACCTTGTGCACCTTGATGATATTTTGATAATGCATACATGATGCAAACTGTGATAATGATGATGACACTACATGATGATGATGTTGATGCATGACTGCCCTAGAAGATGATTGTATAAATATGACAAAGATGACAGTGATGAGCAGACCTTTGATGAGCAGAGAAAATTGACCAACAGTGTTGATGAGCAGATTGCAAAAAGTGATGAGCATAGGTTGACCAACAGAGATCGAAGTGCAGAGGTACATGAGCAGAGATTGATGCAAACTAAGTCTTGCACTTGAGGATTGGACTCCTCAACCCTTTCTTAGCTGGAGCTAAAAAAACTAGGCTGGGTCCTGTTATGAGAGTTGATGCTCTTTTCATCAGTTGGTGCCAATTGTAATCGAGAAAATTGCATTCTTCCATTACCATAGATAAAGATTAAAATTACATATATTCGTGTCTCTCTTGATGTGATTATTGTGCTTATGAATCATGATTAATTTGGCTGATGCATATGATGATAACATAATGCTTGGTATACTCTGATTGATTAATTGAAGGTAAAAAGTTTAAATTGCTCTCACATCGATTCACCCCCCCCCCCTCTCAATGTGGCCATTGTCTCCAACAATGCTAACAAATTGAAAGAGTCTTTGGAGCTTTTTATCTGTGCAACCAGAATGCAAATTAGTCAAGAAAGTCATCTATGTCTCGCTGCAATATGAACAAAGTAGAGATTATCCATTATAAAAACCCAATTTGTTTTTCCTCTAATGGCCTTTGAGTTTGGAATCAAATATTTGGGATTTCAACTGAAGCCAAACAACTGCAAAAAAAAGGACTAATAGTGGTTATTAGTCAAACTAGAAAAGCGATTACAAGTTTGGATTCATAAGTGGTTGTCCACAACAAGGCGCCTTATGCTTGTAAAATCAGTTCTAGAGGCCATCCTTACATATTGAATGTCTCTCTCTTGGATCCCAAAAGAGAATCCTGGAGCTTACCCATTGACTTTGCTTTTGTTTCCTCTAGCAAGGGAACAAGGACCATTTCGTTATGCCTTGGGTTTGTTGGGAAAGAATTGTGATTTTAGAGGCGCTGGGAGGTTGGGGCCTCAAAAACATATTCCACTTCTCCAAGGCGCTCGCTGCCAAGTGTGTGGAGGTTGTTAAAAACAACCAATCTATTGACTTCAATAATAGAACAGAAATATATAGCACCAAACTCTATTTTAGGCTGGGTTTGATCTCCGAACAAGAACCACACTAATTCTTTGGTGGTTTGGAAAGTTGTTATTCGTCCCTATGATCTTATAGGGGGTGGTCTTGCTTGGCATGTAGGAAACAAGAGGAAGGTGAGGATCGGCTCTAATCCATGGGCAAGATGTGGACAAAAACATATATTACCAACTAATTTGCAAAACATGTTACACGATCGTGGTATATTCTATCTCAACAAGATCACGGATCCTCTAGCTAACTCTTTTTTTTCCCAAGGATGGATTACAAGCACTGCCTTGATTCTGGAAGGTGACCAGGCAGACATATGGAACACATATATTGATGCGTTGAAGACTTCCATATACACCTTTCAAACCAAGAAGATGAATTGATATGGGATCATGATCAAGCAGGATCATATACACCAATGTTGGGTTAGGAGCACTTGAATGAGGAAATGTTCAACGGGAAAGTGGTTTGGTGGTGGAAGCAATTATGGAAAATGAATTGTCCAGCGAAATCGAGACTGTTCATGAGGTGCATATTGGAAAACAAAGCCCCAACTTGGTACAAGCTGCAAAACAAATGTTTCAAAGGACCAGGATGGTGTGTAATGTGTAAGAACAATTTAGAATCTCGGATTCACTTATTTCTGAGTTGTTCCTTCTCAAGACAGGTTTGGGCGGAGGTTTCTACGTTGTTGGGTGTTAATCTTTCCTGGCAAGGGGAATAGTTGAGAACAGATTTCAGAGATCGATGTCAACACCTATGAACAAGAAGTATCAAGATCTTCTGTTGATTATCGCTTGGGGCATTTGGATTGACTGGAATAAGGCTATCTTTAATGAGAGCTTCATGTGCCCAAAGATAGTAGCAATAAACAGCACCAACATCGTTTCTTTCTATCCTCAGGTAAAAGACATGCCTTCCTTCCCTATGGTTTGGAATATACAGATCAATAAGGCCATTCCATGGGCCTTCTTTGACGGTGTTTCTCAACAAAACCAGGCCTGATGTGGTTGAGGGGCAATACTTCATCTCTCAGATTCTGGAACCAACAATTACTTCAAAAGTGCAATGGGTTTTGGTTCCGGAACCAACAATTACGCTGAGCTCCTCTCTTAAAATCCTTCTTGGGTTTGTTAAAAATAAAAATTGTCAAGCAATTCAAGTTTTCGGTGACTCGATGCTAGTGATTAACTGGATCAAGGGGGCACAGAGATGTAGGAACACACATTTGGAACCATTACTACCTGAAGTTTCACACATAACCTCCAGTTTTGATGATTTTTCTTGTGTGCATATTTACAGGGAAAAGAACTCAAGCTACATTTGGTTCAAGGGCAAATAAGAATCTCAAAGGTGGATAATGATACACAATACCAGTTTTATCAAAGACTTTTCAAGGAAATCCAGGGACACCCTCCTTCAATCAGGGATGACTGATTTTTGGATTTTTTTTTGTTGCTCATGGACAGCTTGAAGGCTATGACCATTATCGATTGTGTATTTATTACAGAGCAGGCTCTTGTTGAAGAATCTCTATTAGCTCGGCACGTATTATAATGCCTTGCATATACTTAAACCCACTGTTTTTGGACTGATAGATGGGCCTCCAAAAGCCATATTTGTTTCAATTTCTCTATATCGGAATATATGCATACAGCATATATTGACAATTTGTACTTTTGTACCTCTATTTTTGGAGATAATAAAATTACGGTTTTTTCTTTTTTTCTTTTTTTCTTTTTTTCTTTTTTCTGTAGAAAATAAAGAAAAAACTTGTTCAAGAGAAAAAGCATCTGTCCTCAAGATAAAAGACCTCAAAGAGGAGAACAAATGGTGGTGTGCAACTACTCATTGGAAAGCCAACATAATGCCCTTCGCAACACCCCAAACAGAATTGCAAATTGATATTGTATGCAGCATATATGGCCAAAACTCTGAGACCTTTTGAGATTACAAATTGGAAAAATAAATCAATGCAATATCCTCCAAACAAAGATTCTAATATACTCCTTTTTAAAAATCTTTTATTATAAAATGTCAATAATCAATCCTGATTCCTACGTAGGAGTACAGAGGTCGCCCTTTCAACAACTGGGCAAGTTACCAATCTCCTATGTCACAATACTTGGCAAAGCGAGATGCAAAAAGGTATTCTAGGTCGTGTTGAGGACAGCAGCATGAGAGAAAGCCCTCCATTGGTTGTAGTGTGCTCTGTCCTCCAGAAAGAAGATCTCAAAGAGGAGAACAAATGGTGGTGAGCAAATACTCATTGGAAAGCCAACATTTACATAATGCTCTTCGCAACACCCCGAACAGAATTGCAAATTGATATTGTATGCAGCATATATGGCCAAAACTCTGAGACCTTTTGAGATTACAAATTGGAAAAATAAATCAATCCAATAACACCTCCAAACAAAGGTTCTAATATCCTCCTTAAAAAGCTTTTATTATAAAATGTCAATAATCAATCCTATGTAGGAGTAAGAAGGCCACCCTTTCAACAATTGGGCAAGTTACCAATTATCCTACATCACAATACTTAACAAATAGCGATGCAAAAAGGTATTCTAGGTCATGTTTAGGACAACGACATGAGAAAAAGCCCTCCATTGGTTGTAGTCTAAGTCACCATGTTCGGCGATTTTCCATCTTCAAGTTCAAAAATCACTGAAGTTTTTACTCACCCGAACTTGTTCATTGAAATTCGCCGATCACAAACGCGATTTCGATTTTTTTAGGCCAACGAACACGGAGGCGATTAAATTCGCCATAAATTCGGCGAATTTAATAAAAATCGATTGGAAATTCGTGTTGAAAATCATTTTTGGGTTTTTTAAGGAAAACCTAGCCTATCTCGCAACATTGTTTTATTGGCCTTTTGCACAACGTTGTCACATTTATAGCTCAAGTGGAGGCCATTGCTATTGATCCGACGACAAATAGTGGACACCATCCATCCCTTGCAAGTTGCAGATGGCGGACAGAGGAGGGGCCACAATAGACGTTTCCCTTTCGCGGCGGACAGAGGAGGGGCCACAATAGACGTTTCCCTTTCGCGGCGGACAAAGGATTAGGATGGCAAAGATTTCCCTTTGGGATCTGCTGTGGATCGATTCTTCACTCCCATTGCTGGGCCGCGACTTCTCAGTGCTCGTGGCGTGACTGGCAGTGTGGCACTGCTCACTCGTCATTCCAATTGTTTGGCTACAACTTCTCACTACTTGACTGGCACTACAGACTGCTCACTCCCGTTGCTCACTGCTCACTCCCATTGACTGACTGCTCACTACTCACACCCGACTTCAAAGTTCCAAAAATCAAGCTCTGTCCAGTGTCAACAACTTCCAGGTTCCAATTAATTATTTTATAGATTTACAATTGAAAATTGAAACCTTAAAAATTTGCATAATGCATGGAGACTAATATCCTTTGTGCAGTGTCCACAGTCTATAGGTTGTTAGTGTTTGGTTACCATAATCAAAATATCAATTATCAGATTTACCTGATAAAATTAAAATTTTAGCATTTTAATTTGTAACAGTTGAGTAAATTGTATGAAATTAAATAATCCATTAAATACATATTTGGCCACTGGTTCTGCAAAAACTTTGATTAAATGGCACCCCATAAATCTTCTGCAGAGGCATGGAAATATGTCAAGAAGGAAGGATTATATGTTACATGTCTTCTATGTGGGCACAAGTTTTGTGGTTCCTTAACTTGGGTAGTGGATCACCTTCTTGGTATTAGTAATGGTAGTAGAGGTGGAGTGGAAGGATGTAAAGGAATATTGGATGAACAAAAAGTAGCAGTGCAACAAGATTATGACAAATCAAAAGCAAAAAAGGGAAAAAAGGAAGTAAAAAGGCAATGAATTCTAAGGGAGATTGATGTGTCTTCTTCACCTGAAATTGCTTCTCACACCTCAAAATTTGGTGGCTCAAGTTCCACCCCAACAATAATAGGAGGAAGTGGAACAGCTACATTAAATACATTTTGGAAACTTGTAGACAAACAAAAAGTTGATGATTCTCTTGCTGAAATGTTTTATGCATGTTCCATTCCTTTTAATGTGGCAAGAAGTCCATATTTTAAAAATGCATTTTGGCAAGGGATATGTTCCTCCTGGATCCGAAGCCTTAATGACCACTCTCTGAAAAAAAACAAAGGAAAGAGTGTCAAACAGGTTGGCTGACATTAAAAAATCTTGGGAGATTACAGGTTGCACGATTTTGAGTGATGGTTGGTCCGATTCATGCCATCGACCATTGATAAATGTTCTTGTTTATTGCCCTCAAGGGGTATATTTTTTGAAGGTTGTTGATGCAATGAATGAGGTGAAAACATCAGAATACATTTTCAGCATTTTGGATGAAGCAATTCAAGAAGTCGGGGAGAAAAATGTGGTCCAAGTTGTCGTCGCCAATGCCTCAAATTGTGTTGGTGCAGGAAAGCTGATTATTGAAAAGCATAGAACTATTTATTGGACACCATGTACAGCTCATTGCTTGGATTTATTGCTGCATGATTTAGCCAAATTTCCATGGGTAAATGAGACAATCCGAAGAGCAAAAACTACTGCAAACTTCATCATTAACCATCGTCTCACTTTAAGCTTGTACAAGAAAAATGCATCTAGAGAGTTGTTGAGGCCTTGTGATACAAGGTTTCCCACTTTTTACATCTCTAAAAAAGAGTTGTTGAGGAAAAAACAAGCATAAGAAGTGTATTTTGCACTGCTGAGTGGGAGAGATCTCACCTTTCAAAAGAGTCAAAGGGAAAGCATGTTGAACAGGTATTGCTAAGCAACAATAACTTTTGGGAAAATGCTCAAAAAGTTCTAAAAATGTGTGAACCAATTGTTGAGGTGCTCCGCATGGTTGATGGAGATTAGCCCTCTATGGGTTTTATTTATGAGGCCATGGATTGTTACAAGGAAAAGATTGCAAGTGCTTTTGATAATGTGGAAGTTGATTATAATGAGATATGGGAGGTGGTTGATCAGAGATGGAAGATGATGCATAGCCCATTACATGCGACAGCATGTTATTTGGACCCTACATTGTTTGGGATACAAAGACATCAAAATGAGGAGGTCATGAGTGGACTTTATGAGGCTACTGACAGGATGCATCCAGATGAGTCTATTGCGACTTTGATTAAATCTCATATTAGAGCATACAGGTTACAAGAAGGCCTATTTGGAACCACAGCAGCAAAGAAAGATAAGGTTTTGGCAACTCCAGCAGTGTGGTGGGAGTTTTATGCATCAGGTGCCCCATAATTGCAAAAATTTGCAATTCGTATCTTGAGCCAGACATCAAGTGCATCAGCTCGTTAAAGGAATTGGAGTGCTTTTAGTCATATTCATTCCAAGAGAAGAAACAGGTTGTTATCGGGAAAATTAGGAGATCTTGTTTATGTTCGCAGTAACTTGCAATTGGCTTTAAGCACTGTGGCTAAAGATGAGACAAATTCTTCTACTCCATGGATGGAGACTGTTCCAAATGCACATAAAGATCAAGATGATTTCGATAATGAGAGTCATGAATCCAATGGTGATCGTGATTCTAGTGGTTTCACTCCCCCGAGTGCTCTTGATGATATAGAGCTTTTTGATGTAACAAGTAGGCCATGAGAACAACAAGAATGAAACTTGTGCTCTTGGTCTAGTCTCTAGACTTCTAGATTCTTTTTGGGATGCTATTTTGCCGAATAGTTGCTAGGATAAATATTGATGACATTTATATTATGTTTTATCACTTTATGAACATATTTTTAAATTTCAATAAAGATGTAGACTCTAATGTTTTCAAAATATATGTTTAATCATTTCTGATGCCATATTTTTATTTATATGATTCAATGACTATCATGTTCAAAGGTCAAACTTCATACTTCATTCAATGTTGTCATGTTCATTATTTCTATGATTCTATGACTATCATGTTCATTGTTGATGTGTTTAATGTTCATAGTTTAATGAGCATAATGAATTTTATTGAAATTTTTCATATATTTTTTAATTTCCATATATTTTAGTCATTCGAACTTAATGCCGAATTTTATCGTCAAAATTTTAAGTGCCAATTTTTTGCCAAATTTCAAGGTCGCCGAATTCGAACACGAACTCAAACCAGGTGACTTAGGTTGTAGTGTGCTCACAAGCCACTTGGAGAGCATGAGTAGCACCAAATATGGGCTCAACATTCCAAGGAACCTACCATAGACTGCATAGTGGTGTTGGAGGATGAAAACAGACAGTCATGCTGAAATACATAGACTGAATCTACCCACACCAGGTAGAAATAACAAAGAAAATGCTCAGAACAGAAATACATCTGCCAAAGAAGAGAGGGGTTGAGGGACAAGAGCCAATTTAGAGCAATTCACGAAGCTCTCCTGAAAATCACCAGTGACAGCCATGGACATCTCACACACCAAATTTGCGCAGGAAACCCACCTCAAAAAAGGAAAATGTACTTCAAATGCAAAACCACAAAGCTGCAGAAGAGTGCAGCGATTCACCTAGAGAGTGTCATGAACATCAACAGAACACACCCGCCAAGTCTTTGAGCGAAAATTCACAAGCAAACTTTGCTGTGAAACTCACCTTTGACATCATTGAAGCTGCAAATGAATTCCTTGAAGTTGCATAGAGCAAAGTGAAGGCTAAGGTCACCATGATCGAGATCACCTTTAAAAATCAGATCCACAAATTCCATGAAAGTGGCTATGCAACAGGAATTGATCCCTACTCAACACCATGTATCTCAGCCAATACAAAGGTAACACAACCGGTAGGTCCACAGCACAATCAATTGGGTGTAGCTCACAGCACAATCAATTGGGTGTAGCACAAGCAGTTACGAGAAAAAAATGTTATCCTCCCCACCCAAGTTCGAATCCCACTTTGTGACATGTTTACTCTTAGTGAGCTGATTGTTGGTAAGCTATATATGATCTATTCATGAATTGATAACCTGGCCTTGGGTACCATCCTCGAAGAGGTGAAGTACTCGAAAGGTTTCCCTTGGGATATGTTACCTGGAAAGATAAAACAACACCATGCAGAGAAGGGTTGCTTGTGAGTTGTGTTGGATACCCTCATGAATTGTTATGGCTCAAGAAACGGTTCTATGGGAGTTTGTGCGGTATACACAGCCCAGAAACCATGCGAAACTGTTGTTCCAGAATACACCAGCAGCAATGCCACAAAGCAACAGAAAAATGCAAGAGAAAAATCTCACTTACAGTAACAACATCAACAAGAGGGAAACACACATAAGAGAAGAATTGTAAGCGTATGTTTGCTTCATTTGTTTGAATATGATAAAAAAAGCCATGATGATTTTACATTTTCTTCATCACCACCTGCTGGCGATGGAGCATGGAGACATTCAAAGTTAGCATCGCTCATCCTGTGCCTAGAGGAAGTAGCACACGGCCATCAACCTTTGGCAGTGATCCCATGAGCAGGAACTAAACCATGCATTGCAAAATTACGACCAGGAAATTCACAATTGTCCCATTTTGTTAATTCTTTAGTTGAAGCCAATGGTCCATGGGAAGTGTTTGGAATTGAGAGAGGATTTGGAATTGTCCCTATATTTTTTAGTTCATGTTTTGTAGCAGGCATCATTACTAACATCAAAATCTTAACCAGCATGTCAGAAAAGTTTCAAATAACTGTAATTGACAATATGTACCTTCGCAAGAAGAGTTTTTCCTGTTCCAGGTTCTCCATAAAGAATGACTCCCTTTGGAGGCTTTATACCAATATCTTCATATAACTCAGGATGGGTCAAAGGAAGCTCCACTGCTTCTTTTATCTCTTGAATTTGAGCATCTAACCCTCCAACATCAGCATATGACTCCAATGGTGCCTTCTCAACTTTCATCACTGAAACCATTGGGTCCACTTCATCTTGCAAAAGACCAACCACAGAGAGAACCTGCACATATAAATATCCAACACAGCATCGCCATAAACAAATATTTCACAATGGCCTCACCAGAGGCTAAAAATACATTTGAACAAACATTTGGAAACAAAAAATAAGGTCAACAATTTTTTCTTGGGTTTTAAATAGAATTCTTAGATCATCTAAATGAATGCAACTGAAAGTCTGCTTAAAAAAACACCCAGTGTCAACTGTAAACCTCGTTTGACAGAACCCCTAGTCAATGTCAAACTTTTGCAATAAAATGAAACCTATATCAACTCTAAAAAATCATTATACAAGAAAACCCTATGCTAACTGTATTTACTGAAAATCTGGAGCAAACAGACACTATTGACTTACACATCGATTTCAAAATCTCTAGCAATGTAGCAAATACTGTTTTGGGGAATATATTGCCATGGGTATTGAAAAAAACTTATCAGAATATCGGAGAATATTAGAAAATATTGTTAAAAGGCAACCTGAAAAACTCTGAAAACTCTCGAGGTGAACCAAAATCCTGGTTTTGGAAGAAAATGGCCCATATACACTGACAACTTAATGTGAAAAAAGTTAACCTGCAATATTTTCCATTTAACGAGTAATTATTTCCATATAGTGCTTAAAAACACAAATTTTTCAGTTATTCTATAATTTAGTTCATTTAACCTCTGATTTCTTCATTTAACCTGTGATTTTTCATATTTTACCTATGATCTGTTGTTTTTGCAGTAAGCTAAACTCTAGACCATTTGCACCTAAAATCTGGCAAGTTTTCTGGACAAAATCCGGCGGAAATTGTTCAAAGGGTAGTTTTCAGTGATTGAAATTGCATAATCTGGGTGCCCCAAGGGTAATCAAGGGTCCTGAATCCATTTTTGCAATAAAAATTGCACTTTTATCACTGAAAATTTTCATTTTCAACAACAAATCTTGTTGGTGGATTCCAGCCAAACTTGCCTGAAAAGGTGCAAATGGTCTAGAGATTAGCCAACTCCGTTGTTTTTAACCTGTATTCTTTTTCATTTGACACGTAACCTTTTGATTCGGTGCTCAAGAAAACAGAATTTTCATTTAGCCTGCCACTTTTTCCATTTTGACAGTAAGTATTTTCATCCAGTGCTTGAAAACACAAAATTTTCAGTTCACCTCTAATTCTTTCATTTAAATTGTAATTTCTTCATTTAACCTGAGATTTTTTGTATACGACCAAGGATTTGTTGCATTTAACATGTATTCTTTCTCGTTTGACATGTAATTCTTTTGATCCAGTTCTCAAGGAGACGGAAATTTCATCTAATCTATAATTTTTTTTCCATTTAACCAGGAATTCTTATCATCCTGTGTTTGAAAATAAAATAAAATCAATAGACCTGTCATTTTTTCTTTGACTTAAACTGTAATTTCTTAATTTCCTGTGATTCTTTTTGTATTAAACCAGTATTTATCATCATCTAGCCTGTATCAATTTTCATTTAACATGTAACTTTTTCATCCAATGCTTGAGTACACAAAAATTTCAAAAACAGAGAGCGAAAAAGAAATACCTTGTTGTGCATAAGGACAGCACAGCCCGGCTCGAGCTGATCTTTGTCGACAAAGGACAAAATGCCGACATAATACTCCGGCCCGACGGACGATGAGACGATAGCATGATTCTCGTCGATCAACTCTTCAAGGTTTCCAACGCTCATGGGTGAACCACGGAGGTCATCGACCTTGGACCTGTCCTCTTCATTCTTGTCCTCCTGGGGTTTCAGCCGTTCCTGATTACTCACGAATTCTTCTTCCATTAACAAATAGTCTTTGATTCGTTCGAGCTTCAGCAGCCTGAGCTTGCATTTGGTGAGCGGGGTTACGGTGGGGAGCCGGGCGGCAGCCTCCGAGCCCTTCTGCTTACGTTGTTTCCTACCTACACGAGCAGGCGGAGCGGCCGGCTCGTACTTCTTTTCCTTTCGGTCGCCCGGCTTGCGGTCGCCCGGGGATCCACCTGGTTTGCCGAAGCCTCCTGACTGGCCCTGTCCCATGGTTCTGCCTTTGCAGCGCACGCTGGTTTACGTTGCATTAAAATGAACAAACTCAATGAAATGGAATGAGACCAATTAAACTAAATGTACATTTATACTCAAATTTCATGGACTTAACTCCCTCGAATGACACCATTTTATCTATACATTTAAAAGGGTAATGTCCAAAGTAAAAAAATATTGGTCTTAATGAACGTTACAAAATCTTGCATCCAAAATTAAATTAATTCATAAATCTTTTTTTCCAAAAGAAAAAACCTTTAATATTAAATTAATTCATAAATCTTTTTTTTCCAAAAGAAAAAACCTTTAATTTGATATTTATTGTGAATCAAATTTATATTATTTTTTCACATCATAAAACATATAGTAGGGGAACATCATTAGTGGTGTGTCCTCTTTGTAGCCATCATGGAGGCGAACCATTCATACGGCAAATGTCAGTTGGAGAGCCTGCCACGCGTCATTGGTGGGCCTATTAGTAGGGCATGTTCGAACTTGGCTTTTAGGGTCTACGCTAGGGTTTTTAGAGGTCGCTTTGCGTAGTGTTACTTTGGTTGGGCCCAACGGGTGATTGCCTCCCCCCCTAGTAGTGGTGCGGCATGGTCTACTTGTTGGTCCACCTAGTCATGAAACATTGTTCATCGTTAACTGAGAATGCTATTTACCTGGTGTGTGGAGTTGGTCGATTGGTTCAACACCGGGTTTGTCGCAGTTCCTATGGATGATTGCTTGGAGTTCAGCGTCGTCGCTGAGTGTTGTTGTTCGCGCTAGACCCATCACCTACGTTGGACCAGCGCTCGACCAGGTAAGAAGCACCACCATTTGGTTTTCAACTATGTGGTTTCATTTTATCTAGTCCATTTACTGGCGTTTTCGTCATTCTTTGCAGGGGGTCTTGGCCATGGAGCTCGGTTGTGGTGCTTGGATGTTGAATGCACAGTGGAGCACGAGCACAAAGACCTTACGAGTGGCTCATCTAGTGTGGTTTTTCTTCCTTTTCCTGGTAGGCATCAAACCCTACCAGTCGATGACCCTGTGTTTATCAACACTTCCATTGTTGGTTGGATATTTGTGTGCTCTTGTGACAAATGTCGGGTCGCTTGCCCTCTATGTTTTTAAACACATATAATGTTGTTGGAAATTTGTAGGTTTCACCCTTATTGTGCTTGTAAATAGTTTGCAATGTGGGTTTTCAAGGTCTTGCTAGGGTTTGTTGTTCAGATTGTTTATACTAGCTTGTAATTTGGTTGGAGTCTATAGGAAGGTTTTCTTCTTAATTGAAGGATGGTGAAACAAGTTTTGGGACGGAGGATGGCTCTGGTGCGTCTCTTCCTGGCTTGATGGCTCTGGTGTGTCACTCTCCGGGCTACGGTATCAACCGGTATTACCCTGTGATTTGGAAGGAGCTGGATAAGCTCTCTCCGCAGAGGCTGACTATGTCGGTTTTAGGATGTTTCTTGTGTCCTTATCACTCCTCTTCGTTTAGCAAAGGGTTTATTCTCAGGTTTTTTAGTCTGCTCTGTATCTTCCACTCGATAACCTTACCTGTTTCCTTGTGCTGCTTAGACTGCTCGTTTTTGGCCGCTAGGGTTTTTCCTCACGTAGGGTTTGTCCGCACTATGTCTAGACCTAGCAACTGGAGTCCATCCTCCTCGGTGGAGGACTAGTACCAACCAGTCGAAAAAAGTGGGAATTACTTGTATCCGAGCCGAGTCCGGACTGTCTTTCACCTGTTGGCTTTACCCTTGCCTGGTTTTATGGATTGACGGTTTTCTAGGAAGGTTTGTATGGACCGGAACTGTCTTTTTGTTCTGGCTTGTAGCTCTTCGGGTGGTATTGTATTGCATGGGCTACGTCGTTTTCTTTATTGAGTTTCTCCTTTAGCCTCTCTGGCATTTCAGGGTTATCTTGACCTTGGCGGTCAACTTAGTGCTAGACGGTGTCCTTCTTGTTTCCTTGTCGACCACCAGGGTTTCTTCTGTCACCTTTGATTGTTAAAGCCTCCCTAGCCATGATTCCATCATTAGGGTTGACTTTTTGTGGTTCTTGTGGTTTCTCCGTCTCTGGAACCCTCTACATGGTTTTTTACAGTGGTTGTCCCTCTCCGTTTAAATAGGACCCCCTCCACTTTCTCTCGCACACAGCCGTCGGCGCAGAGCTGCAAAGGCACACAAGGTCCGTGAAGGAAAACTGTGATATGTGCTGGGAAGGGATATCTTCATGGAAAGGGCAGAGGCATTATGCTCACGCGCCTTCATTGGCAAACTGGAATACACTCAGATGGGTAAGAACGAATGGCACACTTGGGCTTCTGAAAATTGGAAGCCTCTCTTCTCCTATACACCCTCAATCAATCTGCTTGCCAGAGGTTGGATAGTTTTTGTTTTCTTGGAAGAGGCTCATGCTCTGTCTGTATTAAACTCCTTCTAGCGCATCCAGGAAGGTTCCTTGGTGCTAGACCGCTGGCACATACATTTTGACCCATCAAGAGAACATGTCAAGAAATGACATTTATGGGTCCTCCTCCCTGGTTTGCCTCTGCCATTATGGAACCGTGAGGTTATGGAGGGCATTGGGAACACCATCGGGCGCTTCGTGGCTGTTGAAGACGATTTCCTCCATACGTTCGACAAGCGAATGGCCAAGATCCTTGTCGAAATGGACTTATTATCAGGCCTCCCAGCAGAAATCGAAATTTTATGTCTCGATCGAATTATACAATAGCAGTTGGATTACCTTAATGTGCCATTTCGTTGCAGTAAGTGCAGAGTTGTTGGACATCTTCGAAGGACCTGTCCAGCAATGAAAAAAGGGGATGTTTCTCCCTCGTCATCACCCACATCGGACCGGGCACCCTCTCCCTCCCCTTACTCTCTGGCCACTCTCGAGAATGTGCCAACAAAAGGTACGCTATCTCAGGCCTGCTCCTTATTTGAAGATGCTTCTGAACAAGAACTGTTACTCCTAGATTTTGTTAATGCCACAGGCCCCTCCTCCGCTTTAATTGGGCATTCTGATTATCTGGAACCTGACTCGCCCTCTGGACCGACTCCTCTCCCTTCCTCAGAGGAGTCTCTCCCTGTGATGCTCGCTATGACAGAAACTCACCCACCCTTCATTCCCTTTGAAGAGCTATTATCACCACCTGTGTTGCCTGCTTTGACTGAAGTTCACCCTTCTTCAGTGTCGCCTTCTCTCTTCACGAAAGCGGATTTCCCCCCGTTACCGGGTCCCAGACCTTCCTCTGCTTCGTCACCCTCCCATAGTCCGACTTCCACTCCACCCTTTGCAGATCCATCTTTGCAATCTACTTTGGAAATCTTCTCTGACAGAACGCCACTTTCCCCCTCAGTTCTCCCATTGGACTCTATTCACTTTCAGAATGTAACCATCAGGAGAAGAACCAAGAAACCCCCACCCTCCTCTTCTGACACCCCACCTCTACCCCCCCCCCTTATACTCCTCTTTCCTCTAGACTGAAGATTGTTGCACGCAACTCTCAGTCCTCACCCTCTCGGGCCCTTAGAGCAAAGACACTCGGGTCTTCAAGTACATAATGATGATCCTATCTCTTAATGTTCGTGTCCTTGGAGGCTTGGCCAAACACAAAAGCCTTTGGAACCTCTTTGTCTCACTAGCCCCTGATCTTAGCTTTCTTCAAGAAACCATGACCTGCTCTCATCCTGCCATCCTGTCTTTCTCTAAGCTGTGTTTGGGATGGGAATATTGTGCTTTAAGTTCCTCAGGCCTCTCTGGGGGCTTACTTGCATCCTGGAACCCTCGTTGCTTCAAGGTAAAAGCCTTCAAAACTCTTGTAGGGATCCTTCTTAAAGCACATGTTCGGGGCTCTCCCTTGGTTATCACTCTTCTCAACTATTATGGGCCCTGTAACAATAGGGAGAGCTTCTGGGATTCGGTTGTCAAAGGGGGCTTACTTAACCAACCAAACCTGGTTTTGGCAGGCGACCTCAACCTTACCTTAAACTGTTCTGAAGTCTGGGGCAAAAAGGCCCGCTCAGACCCACTTGGCCCCTATTTCACCCACCTGTTCTCCTCTCTTCAGCTTGTTGATATTGCTCCGGGATCTGCGGGACCTACCTGGCGTAATGGTCGCTCTGGTGATGATGGTATAAGCAAGCGTCTTGATAGGTTCTTGCTTTCCTCTAACTTGTTAGACCACTTGCCTTCATACAGGGCTTGGACCTTTCCTTCGGCTATTTCGGGCCACTATCCGGTTGTCCTAGAATGGAGAGAGTCTTCTTCGCCATGTATCTTTCCTTTTAAGTTCAACTACTCTTGGCTAGCTTTTGATGACTTTGTTAAGATGATCAGGAAAGAGTGGCCTCTCCTTCCCCTAGACTCGTCCTATTATGGAATGGAGTCTTTCTCCAGAAAGCTCAGAATATTGAAAAAGAAGATTAAAGATTGGACTCGTCATAAGTCCCTTGAGATGAAGGACAAGAGCTTTCTTATCGAGACAGAAATACATAAACTTCTTTCCTCTTCCCCTTCGAGCATTTTTTCTGGTGAGACTCTTTCTACACTAAATACTCTCCAATCAGAGCTGAAGAAACTGAGGGATCATGAGATCCTCACTGCCAAACTCAAGAGCAGGATGATTTGGGCTACTCTGGGTGATTCTAACACCAAATTCTTCCATTCTGTGGCCACTGCTAGGAAAAACCATAACACGATCTGGGGTCTAGAGGATGAGAGAGGTAATTTGGTCGAACATGATCAAGACTTAAAGGAGCTGGGAGTTAGACATTTCAAAAAAAAAATCAGTGATGATAACCTTGTTGCCTCCTTACACACACCTGGGTCACGTGGCAGAAATCTTCAAGCCACTCGGTGTGTCCTTGGGGGCAAGTCTCGAGTCAAGGTTGTCACCTTGTTCTTGACTTCTTCGTTTAGGCTCAACTCCTAACGAAGCTAAGGGGGGTAGACCCTATTATGTTACTAAGGACAAGTTACTTAGTAAGGTGATGTTAAATTGAATGAGTTACTTAGGAGTTCGAGATTTAACTATGGACAATCAAAGATGGCAAGATACAAAAATGAACACACGAAAGCACAATGCTGAGACACAATATATATATAAAGCAATAAAATAACCAGTGCCTTAGAATGGAGTCAAAAAATAAGATCAATGTACTTGCATGTGCTTGGAGTGAAAGTTTTGTGATTGCCTCTTGGTACGTTTTAAGTTAAATTTGAAGTGTGAGTTGATTAAAATTAGGCGAAGGGGGGGACTCCAGATATACCCGAGAGTACTTGGAGTATGTCCAAAACTAAACCTTCACGGCTACCCGCAAGGAATATGTGGGCTGAAATGGAGTCTCTGGGGCTATTGTTCATAACGCACCCGTTAGGGTGTGACAGAGATCGGCTCCCCGAGGTCACTTTTCAGAAGTTCCCGCTTCCTTTGGGTATTTTGCCACTGTGATGGTTTGATTTAGGTGTTGGATTTTCACCTGTTGGTTTGTTAATCTGGGAGAGTGAGTCATAATTATACTAGTCACTCAAGTGCTTTTGATACAGCTTAACTGATCGGACGAACTGCAGCCAAGTGTAGAGCATACACACCAGAGTCTTGTCAATTTTAATAAATTTTCAATGGGTGTTCTTGTTTAAAAGAAAACCCTCCAGGAACCTCTTTCGATCCAAGTGGATCTCAATCGGGGAATCGAGGAGGGGTTAATTTTATAATAGCTGAAAAACAAATGATAGGAAAAAGAAAATAGATACACAATTCTAGTTTCCTAATTAGTCCTACCACGAATCTCTTTCTCCTTTCGGGTCAATCGGGAAGTCGTGGGGTAAGTATTACGATTACTTTGAAATATAAAATATGGAATATGAAATTGATAATGAAATAAAGTATACTACCCTGCAGATTAGATCAATACTAGTTTGAAAAGAAATGAGCAAAAAACAACAAAAGGGACACCGACGCAAATCCCCCCAGGGGGGATGGGGAATGGGCTCGAAAGAGCCTATTCAAAAAAATATTTTTATTAACAGTGGTTATAATATCAGAGAACTAATATAATTCCTCTTGATCCTTATATGGAATGAAATCAAGAGCTTACAAAGTGCAAAAATTAAAGGTTTTAGTCAAATGGGAGACCCCTAGGGGGATTTGAACGCTCCTAAGGACACCTCCGAACAGCAGCTTCCTTTCTTTTCTGTCAAACCTGCTAAAAACCAGCAAGCATATCAGATCGAAATATGCCCAAAAGCACTCTGAAAGTACCTTTGGGTCAGCTCACTTTTAACCAAAAAACGGTAAGCTGAAAACTAGTTAAAAAGGGAAAACATGAACCAAGGAAAGCAGGATTTCCTTGGGATCTTGGCTTGCCTTTTGGGAAGCCAATAAGATGTGCACTTTTATTGCAGAATATGAAATTTTAACGTACAGCAAACAGAAATCAAATGCATGCAAGGCACAAATTTTCTTTAAAATTACATGCAAGAAAAGGACGATTTCCCTAAAGCTAGATCTAGAAAGCTTATGAAACCTTTTAAGAGCAAGATCTAGACTATGAGCTTTGAGAGGATAGATCTATGTTGAAATTAATTTTAAGATGATAGATCTAAACAAAATCAAAGCTATGAACAAAGTAACCAGGTAAAAGAGTTGATCTTGAGGGAGGAAGAGGAGGACAGAAATGCTGGTTTCCTTGAAGATCCACAGTGGAGCTTTCAGGTGGAATGTCGAGGGACTATTGCCTTTGGAAGGTTTTGGAGAGAGTGAAGAAGCAAACTAGATCAACATCCTCTCCAATGTAGGAACCTGCAGCTCAGCTGAAATCAAGAAACTTGCCGAAAAACTTGTGAGATCCGATTAGTACATACACAGAGATTCAAAATAACATGCATATAAGCTTATAGGACATGTTGAATCTATATCTCTAAACATGCATCAAAGGAAAGAGATGGCCAATAAACTTATTGAAAAGCACCTTTCCTATAAGATTATAATAAGCTTATTATCAATCTTAACAATGGATCTATAAGCAATTTAGCAAATCATGAACACAGATACAGGTTACCTCAGTACAATAATGGCAATCATCATCCACACATACAATGGCACAACACCGTCTTGCCTCCAAAGCTTCTCTTTATTTCAAATGAACAATAACAACAGTACAATAGCAGCAGCACCTCAATCCCAGTTCTAACTATCTTGGAAGAGGCTATTGTGCTTGGATATATACAAAAACCAGGAGATCCAGCCCAAGGGGGGCACAAATCCCAAGGAGATAGACCAAATATGTTGATGGAGAGTCCATCAATGCCTCATCTGTATCTAACTGAGCCAGATCTGAGTCTCACTGAGTGCAATTGTCAATCGAAGAGCTGATCTGATTGACACCTCAACCTGTTGACTGAAACATCCACCAAAACTCATCCAAATGAGCCAAAACATGTTGAGGAGAGAGGGAGGGCGAAATTCCCCATAAAGGATGTTGAAGATCAACTTCGGATCTGATTTGATCACCTCCTTCAGTCAAGGATTTGTCAGATCCAGTCAATCTGCTTCAGATCTGACTGATTTCAATCAAATCGACTGAGAATCCACTAATCTATGATTTTGGATTTGCTCCATTATTCATCAATTTATTAATTAAAATAATCAATAATTGATTTTTGGGGCTTTCTGACCTGAGTGATGGAAAATCACTCAAAACTAGGAAGTAGTGGGTCCATGGGTTTACATGGTGCTCTTAGCTTGAAAATGAGCACCTACATGACTGAAACTGATTATTTGGCCCACTTTTATTACAAAATCAAATTTTCCAATTAAACTATTAAAAAATAGGCTAAGTTTTGGAAAAAATAAATTTTTAATAAAAAACACTGAAAAAACTGAAAAATTGAAAAATTGAAAAAACCCAGGGGGACTTAGACATGTTCATATGACTCGACCATGATGTCTATCATGCTTATACATTGACAAATAGACTCTAATATCCTCAATAGGCCTAAATTCCAAGCCGGCCACCCCAACTTTGGAGGTATGGAGTGAAAAACTCAGAAATTATCAGTCGTTTATTCAACAACCAATAATAACCAAGGGAAAAAACACCCTGGGCTGATCGGATTGACAAATAAAGTCAAAGAGACCGAGTCTTTTACATACTATCATGCTAGAGCTTATTTTCCTACTCTAAGCATGATATAAAAAGGGTTAAGGGTAATCAGAAATCCAATGTAACCACCTAAGAATTTTATTAACATAAAAAAAATTTCCTTGTCTTTGGTTACCAGCCAAAGTAAGGATACTTTATTCAGAAAATGCAAACTTGCGTGATGATCCGGAAGGGGCGGGATGGATGGGAAATCATAGGCATGAATAATGTCGTCAAACTTCCACCCAAACTGGTAAGTGCTTGCGCAGGCTACTTCTATCCATGACTGGACAAGGTTGATGTACAAATCGGAATGATGAGGCAGATTAACTACACCATCATACTGATCATCAAGGCTTACCGAATGATAACTCACTGTATAAGCCCCAAGCGGCTCCAAGTCATGAGGAAACTCTATATGTGAAGATGATAGTTGAGACTGATATTCTAGTAACTGCATCACATCTGTCTTTTCACAACACTGCTTCTCCATGTCTTCATTATTGATACCTTTGTGTGGCTCTGCATGATATGACTCTGAATGATCATATGGATAAACTGCATGCTCCTTTTTCATATCAAAGTTTCCCAAGGCCACACGGTCCATGCTCTCTCCTTTAGATATGCCATAGAAAGAAAAATCAACAAAACCATCAAAAGTTTCTGGTTCATTATTTTCCTCTTTATTCATGTCACAGACTGGATTTTCCATGAATGTCCAGGACTCCTCAACAACATCTTTATCAGGGATAAGGGAGTCTTCGTCACTTGTATCATGCTCCAAGCTATACTTGTCCTCATTTTCATACTCATCTTCTTCAAAGAAAAGGTCACAAGGTAGTAAACCTTCCAGACTGTCATCATTATATGGAGAACACATAGGAGTCCTATCATGTATATTATAGTTTTCATCATAAGTTTCACTATAAGATTCTGCAATGGTTTCATCCTTAGGCTTGTACTATTTAGATGGTAACAAAGGGTAGGCCTGGACTACCATGTATATATGATCAGGCTCGCTTGAATTTGTTTCCTGATTACTGACCTCGGGAAGTCCATGTTCCATGACTTGATTTGCAACATAACAAGTGCTTTCCTGGTGGAATTGTTCACAGGGTCTACACCATGGAATTACTTCTTCCACCATGTTAGCTGAGTCTAACATGTTTGGAATCCTAGGCTCTTGTTGAGGAAACTTCTTTTGATACATCTAATTCTGCCTAGGCTGAAAGTTCCTAGGTCCATTATTTCTTTCCATTGTGATTATTCTATTGTGCACAAGATTTAATTGTGCAGACTGATCTGTCATAAGTTGGTTTTGACTAGTAACCAAGTCTTTTATCATGTCTGTTACCTTTTCCATGGGATCTTTAGAGGCTCCCTTTTCTTCTGATTCAAAGGATTTTCCCTTTTCTTCGTTGTATGAAGTGTTTCCCCTAGTGTAACCTGGAATGTTGGATTTGCCTGAGGACTGCATATTCTTTTCTATTTTCTCGGCCAACTCTTAAGCAGTTTTTAGATTGGTCGGCTCTTTGTCTCTTAACTGGTACCTCAAATCACCGGTGAAAGCTTCGATGTAAGATATGAGGATGGAGGCATCCTTTGGCTTGATTTCATTAGGGAGGTCCTCAACCACACGCCTGAACTTAGTGTTAAATTCATCCATGGTTTCATTCTCCATCTTCTTAATGTTATGAAGGGCAGCAAGCAGATGTCTTGGTTCTTTCTTTTCTCCCCATTTCTTCTTAAAACCCTTTAGGAATTCACTAAGAGTTTTATATGAATCATCATCTAGGTCGAAGTACCATTCTTCAGCATCATCTTCCAAGGATAAAGCAAAGAGCATCATTTTGACATCATCATGGTCATGGGCAGCATCATTGCAATAACTGACCAGGTGCTTTTCAAACTTTCGAAGGTGAGACTTGGAAGTGATGGCATTATTGCCCTGAAATATGGGGAGCTTCTTGATAGCATCATTCGGAATGTCATGAGGACTACCTGCTATCTGAGAAAAGTCAAGGGGTTTGTAAAATTTCGTCATTTCTCGAGATTAGTGAACATGACTCTCTACAAATATGTGATGGATATCTGAGAGGGATTGGTCTCCTAAATTTTCAAGGTTTCCTACGGGAAGTCTGCCTATTAAATCTTTCCCTAATAAACCTTTCGGGATCAGGGAGAGGATTGAATAACTATCGGCGGTTTCTTCGGGTAGAAATTCTTGAAGGGATGTTAGACAGTGGAGTTGCCAGATGGATCGAGTTTTAATTTTTATGTTTTTTAAAGACTAGATCGATCAAAAGTTTTTATCTTTTTAGTTGTTTAGAAAAAAGTTAAGCTAAGTCGTACTCGGGAATAAAAATATTTATCCCCGGCAACGGCGCCAAAAGATGTTGCCGCCTTACACACACCTGGGTCACATGGCAAAAATCTTCAAGCCACTCGGTGTGTCCTTGGGGGCAAGTCTTGAGTCAAGGCTGTCACCTTGTTCTTGACTCCTCCGTTTAGGCTCAACTCCTAACGAAGCCAACGGGGGTAGACCCTATTATGTTACTAAGGACAAATTACTTAGAAAGGTGATGTTAAATTGAATGAGTTACTTAGGAGTTTGAGATTTAACTATGGACAATCAAAGATGGCAAGATACAAAAATGAACACACGAAAGCACAATGCTGAGACACAATATATATATAAAGCAAGAAAATAACCAGTGCCTTAGAATGGAGTCAAAAAATAAGATCAATGTACTTGCATGTGCTTGGAGTGAAAGTTTTGCGATTACCTCTTGGTACGTTTTAAGTTAAATTTGAAGTGTGAGTTGATTAAAATTAGGCGAAGGGGGGGACTTCAGATATACCCGAGAGTACTTGGAGTATGTCCAAAACTAAACCTTCACGGCTACTCGCAAGGAATATGTGGGCTGAAATGGAGTCTCTGGGGCTATTGTTCATAACGCACCCATTAGGGTGTGATAGAGATGGGTGCCCCGAGGTCACTTTTCAGAAGTTCCCGCTTCCTTTGGGTATTTTGCTATCGTGATGGTTTGATCTAGGTGTTGGATTTTCACCTGTTGGTTTGTTAATTTGGGAGAGTGAGTCCTAATTATACTAGTCACTCAAGTGCTTTTGATACAGCTTGACTGATCGGACGAACCACAGCCAAGTGTAGAGCATACACACCGGAGTCTTGTCAATTTTAATAAATTTTCAATGGGTGTTCTTGTTTAAAAGAAAACCCTCCAGGAACCTC
>LPNX010723724.1:93392-117936 GCA_001517045.1 Pseudotsuga menziesii
GGGTTAATTTTATAATAGCTGAAAAACAAATGATAGGAAAAATAAAACAGATACACAATTCTAGTTTCCTAATTAGTCCTACCATGAATCTCTTTCCCCTTTCGGGTCAATCGGGAAGTCATGGGGTAAGTATTACAATTACTTTGAAATATAAAATATGGAATATGAAATTGATAATGAAATAAAGTATACAACCCTGCAGATTAGATCAATACTAGTTTGAAAAGAAATGAGCAAAAAGCAACAAAAGGGACACTGACGCAAATCCCCCCAGGGGGGATGGAGAATGGGCTCGAAAGAGCCTATTCAAAAAAATGTTTTTATTAATAGCGGTTACAATATCAGAGAAATGATATAACTCCTCTTGATCCTTATATGGAATGAAATCAAGAGTTTCCAAAGTGCGAAAATTAAAGGTTTTAGTCAAATGGGAGACCCCTAGGGGGATTTGAACGCTCCTGAGGCCACCTCCGAACAGCAGCTTCCTTTCTTTTCTGTCAAACCTGCTAAAAACCAGCAAGCATATCAGACTCAAATATGCCCAAAATCACTCTGAAAGTACCTTTGGGTCAGCTCACTTTTAACCAAAAAAAGGTAAGTTGAAAACTAGTTAAAAAGGGAAAACAGGAACCAAGGAAAGCAGGCTTTCCTTGGGATCTTGGCTTGCCTTTTGGGCAGCCAATAAGATGTGCACTTTTATTGCAGAATATGAAATTTTAATGTACAGCAAACAGAAATCAAATGCATGCAAGCCACAAATTTTCTTTAAAATTACATGTAAGAAAATGACGATTTCCCTAAAGCTAGATCTAGAAAGCTTATGAAACCTTTTAAGAGCAAGATCTAGACTATGAGCTTTGAGAGGATAGATCTATGTTGAAATTAATTTTAAGATGATAGATCTAAACAAAATCAAAGCTATGAACAAAGTAACGGGGTAAAAGAGTTGATCTTGAGGGAGGAAGAGGAGGAGAGAAATGTTGGTTTCCTTGAAGATCCACAGTGGAGATTTCAGGTGGAATGTCGAGGGACTATTGCCTTTGGAAGGTTTTGGAGAGAGTGAAGAAGCAAACTAGATCAGCATCCTCTCCAATGTAGGAACCTGCAGCTCAGCTGAAATCAAGAAACTTGCCAAAAAACTTGTGAGATCCGATTAGTACATCCATAGAGATTCAAAATAACATGCATATAAGCTTATAGGACATGTTGAATCTATATCTCTAAACATGCATCAAAGGAAAGAGATGGCCAATAAACTTATTGAAAAGCACCTTTCCTATCAAGATTATAATAAGCTTATTATCAATCTTAACAACGGATCTACAAGCAATTTAGCAAATCATGAACACAGATACAGGTTACCTCAGTAAAATAATGGCAATCATCATCCACACATACAATGGCACAACACCATCTTGCCTCCAAAGCTTCTCTTTATTTCAAATGAACAATAACAACAGTACAATAGCAGCAGTACCTCAATCCCAGTTCTAACTATCTTGGAAGAGGCTGCTGTGCTTGGATATATACAAAAACCAGGAGATCCAGCCCAAGGGGGGCACAAATCCCAAGGAGATAGACCAAATATGCTGATGGAGAGTCCATCAATGCCTAATCTGTGTCTAACTGAGCCAGATCTGAGTCTCACTGAGTGCAATTGTCAATCGGAGAGCTGATCCGACTGACACCTCAACCTGTTGACTGAAACATCCACCAAAACTCATCCAGATGAGCCAAAACGTGTTGAGGAAAGAGGGAGGGCAAAATTCCCCATAAAGGATGCTGAAGATCAACTTTGGATCTGATTTGATCACCTCCTTCAGTCAAGGATTTGTCAGATCCAGTCAATCTGCTTCAGATCTGACTGATTTCAATCAAATTGGCTGAGAATCCACTGATCTAGGATTTTTTATTTGCTCCATTATTCATCAATTTATTAATTAAAATAATCAATAATTGATTTTTAGGGCTTTATGAACTGAGTGATGGAAAATCACTCAAAACTAGGAAATAGGGGGTCCATGGGTTTACATGGTGCTCTTAGCTTGAAATGAGCACCTGCATGACTGAAACTGATTATTTGGCCCACTTTTATTAGAAAATCAATTTTTCCAATTAAACTATTAAAAAATAGCCTAAGTTTTGGAAAAATTAAATTTTTAATAAAAAACACTGAAAAAACTGAAAAATTGAAAAATTGAAAAAACCCAGGGGGACTTAGACATGTTCATATGACTCGACCATGATGTCTATCATGCTTATACATTGACACATAGACTCTAATAACCTCAATAGGCCTAAATGCCAAGCCGACCACCCCAACTTTGGAGGTATGGAGTGAAAAACTCAGAAATTATCAGTCGTTTATTCAACAACTAATAATAACCAAGGGAAAAAACACCCTGGGCTGATTGGGTTGACAAATAAAGTCTAAGAGACCGAGTCTTTTACAGACACTATCATGCCAGAACATTTATTACAATTCCCCCATGGGGTATGAACATGTGATATAGTACAACAAAGCTTCCCAGAAGCAAGACTGAAGGTTCCCTGAAGTTCGAACAAGTTATCCTTGTCTAGTTCACCAGGCTCACTTGATAAAAAACCACTAAGTACAACTTGGGTGGTAACAAACCTCACCACCATCTCTGCTCAGATGAAAATCATCAGCCTCTTTCCATCCTTCATTTCTCATGAGAATCGGTCTACCTTTACTTCCAAGGTTTCTTTTCATGAAGTGGAAAGGGCACTCAAGTCTTTCAAGAAAGACAAATCGCCTGGGCCCGATGGTTACCCTGTAGAGTTCTTTCTTGCCTTTTTTGACCTTTTGGGGGAAGAGCTCGTGAATCTGGTGGAAGATGCTCGTTTGACCGGGAGAGTCCTTCCCTCACTTAACTCAACCTTCATTACTCTTATTCCTAAAACTAACAAACCTTCTACCTTTGCCGATTTTTGACCTATCTCTCTCTGCAACCTGATTTACAAGCTAATAGCTAAGGTTGCTGCGCTACGTATCAAGCCCTTTCTGGATCTTTTTATTTCCCCTCAGCAGTTTGGGGTCCTTAAAAACCACCAGATTACGGAGCCTATAGCCATTACCCAAGAAGCCCTTCACTCTATCAGATCTAGAAACAAAAGTGCCCTCGTCCTTAAGGTAGATCTCACTAAAGCCTTCGACATAGTAAATTGGACTTTTATCAGGCTCATCCTTCTGCAAATTGGCATGCCACTAGAAGGCGTTAATTGGATTATGGGCTGCATAACCTCGGTAAATTTTGCTCTGCTTATCAATGGCTCCCCCTCTCACTTCTTCACAGCTTCACGTGGCATCAGGCAAGGATGCCCTCTCTCACCTCTCCTTTTCATCCTTGTGATTGAAGGCCTCAGTCTTCTTATTGAGGATGCTCGCAGACATGGTCTTGTAAAAGGAATCAAAATCTCCAAAGAGCTCTCTCTCACACACCTACTTTTTGTAGACGATGTGATACTTTTTGGGATTGTCACCTTCGAAGAATGGATTGCTCTCAAGGTTTTATTGGACACCTTTTGCGAAGCTTCTGGAATGCTAATAAACTCAGAAAAGTCTTGTTTCCTCATCAACAATGTAGATGATGGAATGATTTCCAGAATCACTCGTTCCTTGCCTTTCAAGACCCAGCCCATGACCTCTGGGTTTAATTATCTCGGCTATTATATCAAACCCTTGGGCTACTTAGTTAAAGACTGGATATGGCTTATAAAAAAATTTGAAAATAGGATTTCACACTGGTCCTTCAGGCTTCTTTCTATGGGGGGGAGGCTAGTGCTTATTAAAGCTATCCTTACCAGCATGCCGGTGTTCTGGATGGCTTTAATACCCATCCCAAAATCCATTATGGGGAAACTAAAAAGTCTGATTTTTTACTTCCTTTGGGGCACTAAGGGAAATATGAAAAAGTTTCATCTGGTTGACTGGACATCCTTATCCAAACCCACATCTCAGGGGGGTTGGGGAATAAAAAACCTTGAATGGTTCAACATCTCCTTAAGGATCAAAACCTTCTGGCAAGCCCTCTGCAACAATGGTCTCTGGTTCAAATTAATTACTGTAAAATATCTAAAGAAGAACATAGTGCTGTCTTGGATCCGTAGAAAGGATTTCTCTGTCACAGGTGTATCTACCATCTGGAAAGGCTTCATAAATATTATCTCCTGGTTGGGATGTGGATTAATTTCGATGGTAGGTGATGGAAAAAACACTAGAGTTGGTCTGGATCCGATCGCAGGTATGGATACTTGTTTTACTCTACCAGGGGACCTCCGTGACTATCTGGAAGATTTTGGTATCACTTCGCTGGCTCATGCCAGGAACTACTCCCCGAAAGCCCCTTCTTACTGGCTCACTGCTTCTGATATGGATTTAGGTGGTGATTATCACTTTTGGAATGATTATATCAAAGGGCTAGAACATGGGAGGATTAGACTCGAGTCGAATCCAGACTGTTTGCTTTGGTCATACAAGAACTTCACAGGCTCAATTTCGGCAGCGCTGGCATATGACTGTGTGGCAGATCACTATTCGGATTCTCAGTGTGAGACATATCCACTTCATCAGACTCTATGGAAACTCAAAATTCTTGAAAAGATACACTGCTTTATATGGCTCCTAACAATTAACAGGGTATTAACTTGGGATCAGCTCAAAAAAAGGGGCTTTCAGGGACCCAGTCTCTGCATTCTTTGCAAGAAAAATGAAGAGTCAGCTCAACATCCGTTCATGGACTGCAATTATACAACGAATGTCTTTGAAGCTGTATTCGACCATTTCGACTCATGGTCTCTTCATAATACCTCTGTGGGTATTTATGTGCATCAGTACTTGGACGTTTGGTTTCGAGTACATTCCACTGATTATTCACATCTATATCTGCCTTTATTTATCTTCTGGGCTATTTGGAAGCAACGGAATAGGTGTATTTTCGAAGGATCTACTCCAACAATTTATGGGGTCCTTATTCAAGCTGAAATGCTCTCACATTCCTTTTTTGTGCCTGTCAAGAAGTTTAAGCTAAGAGTTATTGGTATGCCACCAATGATACACTTCCCTTGTGGTTTTTTCGATGGTGCAGCTGCCAAGAACAAAGGGGGGGCGGGTTTTGTATTACATTTTAGCAGCTCACATAGTATACATTTCTCCATGGGATGCGGCAGATGCACAAATACAAAATCTGAGATGATGGCTTTATGGGCCCTCCTCACGGTTTCAAAGATCATGGGAATCCCTCTTCTCTCCATCTATGGCGATTCCCTTGTCATCATTTCATGGGCTACTGGCAAGAGCACTCTGAACCTACCTCATCTGAGTCACTGGTGTGATGATATTAGAGAACTTCTGCAAAACTTTCCGGGAATGATCATGAAACACATCTATCGTGAGCATAACCAGATTGTTGACAGTCTCTCTAAAAATGCTCTCCTTCTTGACTCAGGTTATGGGAAATTCAAAGAAGTCCTGAATGATAATACTACGAATCAGGGTAACTTTCAGTTATTCTAGATGTGCTGTGTTCTATTCTTTAAGCACACATTTTATTTGTTTTGATTTGGGATCTCAGCAATTCCATGAAGAGATGCTCAGTTATCTTTTTGCTCACGATCTATGCTGTTTTTTTACCCTTTCCAGGAAATGATAAATATCTGACCTGTCTACACAGGAGTGATGATAAAGCCTGCTTACTCATCAGGCTTGTGCTATGTCAACCATGTTTTGATGACAGGGATCTACCTCTGTAGTGAGGGACACCTCTTTGATTGAGCTTCTACATGTAGAATGATCTCTTGACCGATTGTATATGATGATCTTTGATTCAATAGAATAACAAGATCTGGTATTTTTTCTACTGAAAACAAAACAAAACAAAAAGCTTGTAATTTGGTTGTGGTATGGTTGTAATTGAATTATTGTGGCATGGTTGTGGTATTGGTTGTGTTATGGTCTTGGCTTGGTGTATGGTTGGATCTAAATAGCTTGTAGTTTGGAAATCGAATGCCACCTTTGTGCCTGGTTGTGCTATGCGAGGGTTAACCTCCATTTTTTGTAGTGACCCTTGTTGAAATAATGTAACTTCAAGAATATTCTACTTGTACTTTACATTATTATTATTATTCCTCCTTCGAGAGATGTCATTAATGTAAAAGGTCATGAGGTAACTCCTCCATTGTAAGTCTGGTCAATAGTACCCATAAGGGTTTAATATAAATATTATTTTGAGTTTTTCCTAGGTAGGTCATCCCTATCAGTTTGATAGGTTGGCCCAATTAGGTTAAAAGGTCAAGTCAAAGTTGAGTCTAAATAGGGGGGCGCCCTCCCTCATTTAGACACACAACTCACTCAAGCATTACACAAGAAAGAGAAAGAGGAAGAATAATGAAGGAGGAGGAGAAGTGTTTTTGTCTCTTGTGTTAGGGTTTGGTCTCTCTCTCTGATGAGATCTTGTTCTTTGGTGTAACGAACATAAATAAAGATAATAATTAAATAATTGTTAAATTATTATAGTAGGTAGCTATTAATGTGAAGGGGCATAACCCTTCATTTAGCTATTAATATGAAGGGACATAACCCTTCATAATGAAGGGTTATGCCCCTTCACATTAATAGCTAACTACTATAATAATTTAACAATTATTTAATTATTATCTTTATTTATGTTGAAGGGTTATGTCCCTTCACATTAATAGCTAACTACTTTAATAATTTAACAATTATTTAATTATTTAATTATTATCTTTATTTATGTTCGTTACATTTGGGCATTGTGCTCTAGTAATCTATATTGAGGAAGTTGTGTTGGGTTTTCTTCCCTAATGGGTTTCCCAAGATAAATTGTTGTGTACCTTATGATTATGTATCTTTCAAAGATCCTCTTTATGTTGTTATTGTGAAAATGTATTAAATGCTCGTGAAGATAAGAATTAAGTTGTAGCAACATATAAACTCAACAACCCTAACTATTTTGCTTCGAGAGTTTATGTGAATTTGAATGCCATCTTTGGGGCCCAGCCATAAACAACACTATGTGAAACAACCTGCCAAAACCGCAGCATAAACCTACCAAAACCCTAATGTAAACCCTGGTTGATGGGTCTATGGACTTGCATGTGAATATTTGGGATTTGTTTATGGGCTTACATGTAAGTATTTGGGATTTGTTTATGGGCATTCATGCATTATTTGTAGGCATAATGGCATAAGGCCTTCAATCAC
Source organism: Pseudotsuga menziesii (assembly GCA_001517045.1). NCBI lineage: Eukaryota > Viridiplantae > Streptophyta > Pinopsida > Pinales > Pinaceae > Pseudotsuga > Pseudotsuga menziesii. Next base: position 100,636 of record LPNX010723724.1, read on the forward strand.
AACCTTCTTCACCTCATATCGCATGTAGTATCCGTAATGAATTTGCTTAGAATGGGACATAGCATATCACGAGGGATTATCTCTTTGATTGGGATGCATATTTAGATTGTTTGAAATTCATTATGGATGATAGGTCCTTTTGTGCCAATTTAGTGTGTTGCTATGCATAACCTCTAAATTACCTCTGTATTTTGGTAATTGTAATTTGTAATGGTTTTGGTAATTGTAATTGTAATTTGTAGTGGTTTTGGTACTTGTAATTTGTAATTGTAAATTGCAATGGTTTTTGTAATGAACAGTATTTTGTTACTCGCTTTGGAAAATGTAAACGGAATGGATTTGTGATGAATTATATTTGTTGATAAATGTAATTTGTAATGGTTTTTGTAATGAACTTTGTTTTGTTACTCATTTTGGAAAATGTAAAGATAATAGATTTGTGATGAATTGTGTTTATTGGTAAATATAATTTGCAATGGTTTTTGTAATGAATTATGTAACGGGGTATTTGTAATTTGTAATGGTTCCTATAAGTAATTTTTTTATGTTACCGGTTTTGGTAAAAAAAATATGAATTCAGAGTCTATTATATTGAAGTAAAGTAGTGTTACAAGTAAAAGTACAAATCTGTGTATCCGACTTGCAAATAGGAAGAGACAGAAAAAAAGAAACCAGTATGCCCATGTAGGGAGATCAAACTGGAGCAGTCAAAGATATCCTCCCTCCTGGAGGGAAAATATATCCATACAGTATAAAGTTTAAAATGATTACAAAGAAACTTCAAGCTTGGCTTGATAAACATGAACATGGGAGGCCACATTCCCAGAAAATTTGTCAAAAATATGAGAAACTGAAACATAGAACCTGTCTTAAAATTTGGTAAAGGGTTCCTCGATTATGAGGGTCCCAAAACTGATACCCAGTTGCACGTCCTTGCCATTGGTGTCATCTTCATCGCCATTGGACTCACCATTGTCGTTGGAGTTTGCACTGCTACTCGAGCCATCCTCGGTACTTGAACTGGCTTGCTTGACCGGCAGAGGATCGGTCTTCCTAGGGACCGTCACATGGAAGGGGCTTTGCCTACAGAGTTGCTAACAAATCGTCTCTGAGGTGAGGGTGGCAAGGGAGCGGCGTCCATGGGTGCCAGTGAAGGAGAAGGAACAAGGATGAGAGAGGGGGTGGTGTTTGTGGGGGCGGAAGGAGTTGGGGAAGCAGAAGGACCAGGGATACCAAAGCAAGCTGGATTGAAATTGGGGACAAGAGCTGTAACGTGGAGGGTGGCAGAGCGGAGAATGAGGCGAGTCAGCAGGTTTTTAACAACCCAGTAGTTCCTTTGGTGTTCCATGGTGTGGTTGGTAGCTAAGAGGGAGTCGGTGAGCTCATCCTCCCAGTCATAGATTGAAATGTAAATTTTCCTTTAATATTCAACTAGGGCTAAACAGTGCATGCAAATATCTACTGATAACCACACATGAATATCTTTTACAATATGCAGCAAAATATAAAACTGAGAAATAAATCACAACATCATATCACTAATTTTGGATATGGAAACCCTCAGAAAAACCCAAGATGGTAAAACCGGTACAGTAGTCAGATATAGATTTTATTATGAGAAAATATGGAACTTTTACAATCACTGCAAATTCACCCAAACCTAGCGAATGCAATACCCAACAGAATCACTGGGCAAATACCAGCTAAACCTCAACACCCTCCTGTGTGAGTGTACGACCCAGCTGTACGAAGCTCAACGATCCTGCTGCTCACTCCTTCATCTTCTCAGCTAAATCTTGTGTTTGACTTTCTCTCGTCTATATTTTTTCTCTGTCAGAATACAAATGTGCGTGTTCTCTCCACCAATTGATATCTCGTTTATAACTTTAGGTAAAGCTAAAACCCTAATTTCACTTTCACTTTAACTAGTGGTAAAGAAAAAACCCTAATTTCACTTTCACTTTAACTAGTGGTTCACTAAAGTTAATTTAGATCACTTTAATTTATTTTCCAAATTAAACTTTAAAAAAGTAAATTAAATACAACTGATTTCCTAATTTAAGTCTTCTGCATGCAAGAACATGCATGCAGGAAGACCTTCCTTGTTGCTAGTAGTTTAACACTCCCTCTCAACAAGGAAGGGATTTAGTAGCAACCCCAACTTATCCCTGAACTTCGCTAAACTTTGTCTGCAAAGTGCCTTGGTGAAAATGTTCGCCACCTACTCATCTATCTATATGTACTCCAACCGAATGGTTCCCCTTTGAACACAATCTCTCAAGAAGTGGTATCTGATGTCTATGTGTTTGCTCCGGTCATGGAACATTGGATTCTCAGATAGCCTGATGCCACTTTGATTGTCACAGTGAACTACTATAGCCTCTAGCTCACACTCGAACAACCCTACAAGTAACTTCCTCAGCCACATACCCTCACAAGCATCCATGTTGGCTTCCATGTACTCAGTCTCTGCTGAGCTCAATGGAACTGACTTTTGCTTCCTGCTGAACCAAGAGACAGCCCCTGATCCAATGTTGAAACAACAACTTGAAGTACTCTTCCAGTCCTCTACACATCCTGCCCAACTAGCATCTATGAAACTAGCTAACTGTACACTCCCCCTGTGCTCATAATCCAATCCATACTCCATTGTACCTTTGATGCAGCGAAGTATGTGCTTCATAGTCGTCCAATGCACTCTCCGAGGGTCCACCATGAACTTACTCAAAGAGTTGACTACAAAGCTAATGTCTGGTTGAGTGTTGACTAGATACATAAGCTATCCGATAAGCTGACGATACAAGGTAGGATCAAATCCGTTTGATCTTGATGCATCAATCTTCCTTCAGTTAGAAACTAAAGGTATGGCCATAGGCTTGTAGTCCTCCATTGTGAATCTCTTCGAGATCTCTACTGCATACTTCCCATGTATGATGAAGAAGCATCCATCTCTCTACCAAACATCCAAGCCCAAAAAGTAATGCATCGGCCCAAGGTCTTTCATCTCAAACTCTACTGCAAGGTTGGAATTACAGTATCCAATTAGCCTCTCATCTCCTGTCAAAAAGAGATCATCCACATATAAGACCAGTATGAGAAGCACCTCACCTATCAAGAAGTACAGGTTGTGGTCAGCCTCACTCCGTTGAAATCCCATCTCTCGTAGATAGTTGGCAATCCTCGAGTACCATGCTCGAGGTGCCTGCTTGAGCCTGTAGAGAGCTCAATGCAGTTTGCATACATGCATCTCCCTATTCTCCACATCAAACCCATCTGTATGCTTAATATACACCTCCTCCTCTATCACTCCGTTGAGGAAGGAAATCTTGACATCCATCTGATGGACATGCCAACCCATCTCAGCTGCCAGTGAGATTATGGTCTGAATGGAAGAATACCTGGCAACAGGGGCAAATGTCTCCTCATAATCAATACCCTCCTTCTGGGAAAACTCCTTTGCAACGAAGCGTGCCTTGTACTTATCCACGCTTCTGTCTGTTGCATGCTCCACCTTATAGATCCATCTAGATCCCACCACCTTTTTCCCTTGTGGCCTCAGCACAACCTCCGATGCCTTCTTTTTCATAATGGAGTCATACTCCTCAACCACAGCTTCCTGCCAGACATCATGTTGTGCAGCCTCCCCAAAGCTAGAAGGTTCAAAGTTAATCAACTATGTCATCAATTCCATATAACTAAGCCTCTCTAGTGGTACACTCCATCTAAAAGATGTCTATGGAGGATCTACCTGCCTAGAATCCTGCATTGTGGATCTAAACCACTTAGGCCTTGGCCTAGTGTCAACCTGTTGCAGCTGTTGGATATCCGTCTCCTACTGCAGCTCATCCTTCAAGTCAATGACTGAAGAATCCTGTCCACCTGACTCCCTTTGACCATTAGAACCTATGCTCTGTGTCTATACCTATAAATCTAACTCCTCCAACTTGACTCCCGACTCCTGTGCTGGCTACTGCTCTATTGGTAAGTCCAGAGATCTCTGCAAGGCCCTATCCTCATCAAAATAGACATCCCTGCTCACAGTGATCCTCCTGCGAGCAGGAATGTAAATTCCATATGCCTTCGAAATCTCGTTGTAACCAACAAGTAACCCCTTCTCTCCATAAGGGTCCAGCTTCGTCCTATTGTCAGCATGAACATGATAGTAGCAGAAACTACCAAATATGCGAATGTGACTCACATCTAGCCTAGTGCCTGTGAAGACCTCCTCCAGTGTCTTCCTCCCCAAGGATGTGTGGGGACACCTGTTCTGAATGTATACTGTAGTCCTGTATGCCTCGGCCCAGGGGAATAATGGTAATCCCTGATCAAATAGCATGGCCTTGATTGCTCCAGCCATAGTCTTGTTCTTCCGCTCTGCAACTCCATCATGATGTGGGGTATGGGGCATAGTGTGCTCCTTCTTGATTCCTTCAGCCGAATAATACTCCATGAACTCATTGGAAGTGTACTCACCCCCATTGTCTGTCCTCAGCACTCGAATCTTCTTTCCTGTTTGGTTCTCCATAAGAGTCTTGAACTCTCGGAACCTCTCAAAGACCTCTGACTTGGCCTTTAGGAAATAGATCCAAGTTTTCCTGGAATAGTCACCAATGAAGGCTCTGCAGTAACTGTAACCATTAAATGAATGGACACTCATAGGTCTACATACATCCGAATGCACCAAGTCCAAGGGATCCTTAGACTTGTGCTCACTCTGTGGGAAAGGCTTCCTGATGTTCTTCCCCAAAGCACAACCCTTGCAGTGGTTATGCTTTTCCTCCTATACATGAGGAACTCCAATGACTGCCTATCTCAAATGCTTCAGTGCTCCATGGTGTAAGTGTGCCATCCTCCTATGCCACAACTCACCCTGACTACTGTTGTTGTTGCTGACTAGAGCCAGGCTCAAAGTGTAATTTGTACACTTTCCTGCTCCTTCTGCCAATCACCCAATCCAAGCTCCTATCTGACCCCTTGGGCCTGATATACACTCTATGGTCACAGAACTTCACTTGATATCCCTTGTCCTCCAGAGTGGAGACTGATATAAGGTTCTTGGTCAGTCCTGGAATGTATAACACATCAGTAAAACTGAGGGGTTTTCCAGACTCCCTCTCAAATGAAACAGTGTCAAATCCTTACACTTGATATCGCGCATCATCACCCAACTCAACGTGGATCCCTGTTCCACCCTCCTACAAGTCTCTGAAGAATCTCTTCTGTCCAGTCATGTGACTAGATGCTCCACTGTCAATGTACCATATGTTGCTCCCTGTGGTGCTTTCCATGCAAGCTATCAAGCAAAACTCCTCATCGATGTTCCTGCTGAACTCATCCACCTATGCAGATCCAGCCATCTAAGTGTTACTCTTCTTCTTCCTGTCTAGGCACTGGGAGGCAAAGTGTCCCTATTTGTGGCAGATAAAACATTTGACCTTTGACACATCACGGTTCTTCTTATCATCCTTCTTCCTCTTTGCCTTCCCCTTTCTCTTCCCTGTAAGGGCTAGAGCCTCCTCATCCACAATCTGTGGGGCACTGCTAAATGAGCCTGATCATTGACCCATGCGGGTTTCCTCCTGCACAAAGGCATCCCATAGCCTATGCCAATCAAGGAGCTTCTCCCTAGCCACAACACCTTTGACAAAAGTGTCCCATGGCTTAGAGAAGCCATTGAGGGCTATTCGAACTAGCTCCCCATCCACGTTCTTAGAGCCAACAGCTCCAAGCTTGTCCCTGATCTGTGTGAGCCTCATGAGGTAAGGCACCACTCCTTCTCCCTTGGCCATCTTGGTGCTGCACATCCTCTCTTGCAACACCATCTTTCGGTTCTCGTTCTTGCTTTGGTACAGACTCTCCAAAGCCATTCACATCTTTGTTGCGGTCTTCTTACCAGAAAGGTGAGGGACAATACGGTCCTTCACTCTATCCATGATAATCAGCATGGCTCTGGAATCAATCTTCTTCCAAGCTGCTAAATCTGTCGGATCTATGGGTGCAACCTTCATGGAGTCAATGTGCTCCTCTGCACCACTAATGTCCAAGATCCTTGTGATCCTTTCTTTCAATGTAGGAAAGTTCTGAGCACCCTGGAGTTTATCCTCAACTCTCAACTGCATGACCATAGTGAAGTGTACCTGTCAAACCTTGGATCTGGATGTCTAGGTTTGTGTATTCTTATAGATTTTCCCTCGATCTATCACTGCTACTGCAAATCTCTTAACTTTAGCTCACGAGAGCTCTGATACCATGTAAATTTTCCTTTAATATTCAACTAGGGATAAACAGTGCATGCAAATCTCTACTGATAACCACACATGAATATCTTTTACACTATGAAGCGGAATATAAAACTCAGAAATAAATCACAACATCACATCACAATATTGACACTATTATTTTGGGTATGGAAACCCCCAGAAAAACCCAAGATGGGAAAACCGGTGCAGCAATCAGATAGAGATTTTATTATGAGAAAATATGGAATTTTTACAATCACTACAAATTCAAAAAAACCTGGCGAATGTAGTACCCCGCAGAATCACTGGGAAAATCCCAGCTAAACCTCAACACCCTCCTGTGTGAGTGTGCGACCCAGCTGTACGAAGCTCGATGATCTTGCTACTCGCTCCTCTGTCTTCTCAGCTAAATCCTCTATCTGACTTTCTCTCCTTATCTGTATCATGCCTCTACCGAAATACAAGTGTGTGTGTTATCTCCACCAATTTATCTTTCTTTTATAACTTTAGGTAAAGTGAAAACCCTAATTTCACTTTCACTTTAACTAGTGGTAAAGAAAAAACCCTAATTTCATATTCACTTTAACTAGTGGTTCACTAAAGTTAATTTAGATGACTTTAATTTATTTTCCATATTAAACTTAGGAAAAGTAAATTAAATACATTTGGTTTCCTAATTTAAGTCTTCTGCATGCAAGAACACATGCATGTAGGAAGACCTTCCTTGTTGCTATTAGTTTAACACAGAGTACGCAAAGGAGCTGAAACTTCGATGTCATAGCCATCAAAGCTGGCTTGGGCATTGAAGGGAGTGTTCCTTTGACTAGCAGTGCCCCTATGAGCACGTCTCCACCTGGGTGTTTCGCGTTGCCTAGGCTGCATGATACAAGTAGTGAACAGGGGAGCGAGGAACAAGATGGGTGCAGAGGACAGCGCCTGAGAATCACCTGCAGAAGGATGATGGAGAGGAGCAGAGATGAATGGGAGGAGGAATGTTTGGCTGCTGGTGAACTTAACTCACCAGCACGAAACCACATACCCATTAAGGCAAGCCATCATCATGTTGATGTCGTCGTACTAGGCTCTGTCTACAAGGAGGACACATCCGGTGAGGGAGTTAAGGAGTGTTGTTGGTGTATAAGGAGATGGCATGAACCAACAATACATCAGCATGACATTAGGGTGGTGATGACTGGGTGCGGTGGTGTGCCCCATCAAAAAGACCTTATGTGTTATGGTGCCCTATGTCACCTGCATCCGGGGAGAAATCATTTGCAGCAATTTGAATACATTCACACATGAAGTTGGAGTTTGAGATCTCTGCAAGAGAACTATTTTGGAGAAAAGAGGGTGAGAGAACTTCCCAATTGGTGATTTTGTTTGCAAGAGAATTGGATTCATGTCGGACATGCTGAAAAGTGATGGCAACAAGTTGAGAGAGGAGGACTGCTAGTTGTTGGAGATCATGATCCAGTATCCAGCAAGAGGAGACCTTGGCGCTGCTAGAGCCATGTTGGAGTTTGATAGCCATATTCATAATTAGTTATGAGTCACCCTCTACAACAAGTGGAAAGAAAGCTTGAGTGAAGGTGATACTGATGCCTTGAAGAAGCCCCATCAACTCAGCTGTGTTGTTGCTTTCAATCCCTAGTTTTCCATAGAAAATACGAAGGATCTGACCAGTGCCAGATCTGAAAACTTCTCCAAAGCCTGCTTTTCATGGGTTTCCTTTTGATGCCCCATTGAAGTTGAGTTTGTATAAACCACAAGGTGGGGTGGTCTAAGTGGGGGGGTGGAGGAGTGGAGAGGAGGAGGTTTTGGAATGGTGAGGTTAAGTGGAGAATGAGTGAACCAATTGTCCAAGATGGATTTTTCCATGGGATTGGCTTGAAGATCCTTTTCCTGCAAGCTAGTGAGTATTGTGGTCTCCTTGAGGTTCTGCTGGCATTGAATCCAAACTTTTTCCAATGAGTTTGCTCTGCTTTCAAAAATCTTGAGATTGTGTTCCTTCCAAATGTTCCAGATGAGAAATCCAGGTATGAGCTACCAAATTCTGTTGAGAAATGGATTTTGATAGGGATGAGCATGTCAATTCTTAATGGTTTCTGAGATGTTGCCCCTGCACCGATCTGTTCTCTTGCTGATAAAAGCTATTGTGTCCCATAACTTATTGGAAAAAGGAGCATTGGTTAAGAAGACGATCCAAATTTTCCCCTTGTCCTTTACATAACAAGCATTGTGAAGGTCCAATGAAGTCCTGTTTGAGGAGATTGTCCCAAGTGAGAATGCGCCTGTGTGAAACCAACCAAAGAAAGGTCGTGGCTTTGGGCTAGGTTTATGTTCCCAAAATTTTAATCCAACATGGGTCTGAATGCTCCTAGGAGTTATTGATGAGTTGATGGGCCTCTTTGATGGTGTACATACCTCTGGGCTTGTAACCCCATCGAGGAAGGTAGTTTCCTTGTCTAACTTGAATGCATTGCTGTTGGATATCCTCCCATAATGAATCATAATAGGCCTATTGTTGTAGTGGATGCCATTTGTCCTGAGTGGCCCATTCTCAGAAATCATGTTGTGATTTTGCATCCCAAAAGGTATGGACTTTTCTGTGGGAAGGAATCAGGAAATTATCATGCAAGTGATGGAGGTTGAAGGTGTTCTCAAGTGGTGGAAGTTGGTTCCAGGAATCAGTCCAGAAATTAGCTAAAGACCCATCATGGATTTCCCAAAAACTGTGCTGTCAAATGATTGGTCTTTGGGAGTTGGAAATATTCCAAATGAGAGAAACTTTGATGTCTTGAGAGTACCTGGTTGTATTATGAGTCGACAAATCATCGGCATATTTTTTGTTCCAGAGCTGTGCCCATTGGCTATTATTTTTGGTTATCCAGTTCCACCAGATTTTGGCACTGAGAACTTCATTGCTTTACGCTGGGTCTCAAAGGCCTAGTCCTCCATCAGCTTTGGTATGAAAGATAGTGTCCCATTTAACAAGAGCCCAATGATGCGCATGGTTGTCCCCTTGGCAAAGAAAAGTTCTATGAAGCAAATGAATGGCTTTGAGGACCCATTTGGGGGGCAGCAAGGACGAAAAAAAGGTAAAGAGGCATGGTTTGGAGAACATATTTAATGGAAACAAGGTGTCCAGCTAAGTTGAACGTGTGTAGGGTCCACTGAGAGACACTGAGTTCCATTTTTGTGAGAATTTCCTTCTAAGAGGAGTGTTTGAGGGTTGAATCAGTGAGGGGAGCATCGAGATATTTCGAGGGAAGTTTGGCCACTTTGAAGCCTAAAATTCTGGAGATATTCCTCTGAGTAGAAAGTGGTGTATTAAAGAAGAAGATCTCATATTTTTCAAAGTCGATGGTCATGCCCGAATCTTTAGATAAGGTAGCAAGAATGGTGTTGGAAGATCTGGCTTCCTAGATCGAAGGATGGCCCATTAGTAGGTTTTCATCCACAAACTGTTGATGTGTAAGAGGAGTGTGCTCATGGAGGGAGAGACCTTTGAGAGTTCCTTGAGCCTTGGCGTGGTTGAGTATGCACCCCAAACCTTCTATCATGAGGATGAAAATGAAAGGGGAGAGTGGGTCTCCTTGCCTTATGCCATGGGAGGGGTTGAAGGTTTTGGAGGGGACGTCATTAATAAGAATAGAGAAGAAGGTAGTAGTAATGAGATGAAGGATCCATCTTGTCCAGGAGCGATTGAATCCAAAAGCAAGTAAGGTTTTTTCAATGAAGGTCCAATTCAGTTTGTTGAAAGCCTTGGAGAGATCAAGTTTGAGGAGCGTACCTGACTTTTTGGAAAGCTTGAGGGAGTGAATGACTTCATGGGTCAGGATGATGCCATCTAGGATTTGGCATCCTTCTACATAGCCAGTTTGTTCCATTGAGATGAGAGAAGGAAAGAGGGGTTTGAGGCAGTTTGAAATTATAATATTGTAGAGTACATTGCAGAGAGATATTGGCCTGTACTTAATCGAGGTAGAAGTTTTGTGTTCTTTAGGGATGAACATGAGGAAAGAGGCATTGATGGCCGGTATAATCTTCTGGTTGTGATGCGATTCTTCTACCATTTCCCATATCTCATGTTTGAGCAAATCCTTGCAAGACTGGAAAAAATTGACAATAAAGTCGTCTGGTCCGTGGGATTTCTCCTCCTTCATTTGTTTAATAGTTGTTTCCACTTCCTGGAGTTTGGTAGGCCGCATGAGCATGAAATTTTGTTTGGTCGTAACTAGGGAAGGAATGTGAGAAGTAACCTGTTGCATAGCTGCATCCCGGTCCTGGTCATTTTTGGTGAGGAGAACCTCATAGAAGGAGAGAAGCTTCATTTCTATTTCCTGGTAGGTTTCCAATCTTGCTCCTTCATTGTTCTTTAGGTGAGTAATGTAGTCATGCATTCGGTGTTGAATAGTGGAACGATGAAAGAAGGCGATGTTGCGCTCTCCTTCTTGAAGCCATTTGATTCTGGATTTCTGCTTCAAGAGAATGTCTTCCTGCTTGGTTCGCTCTTCTATATTTGAGTGAAGATGTTGTTCTTGCTTATCTACTTCCTTTGTTCTACCATTTGAAATAATCTGCTACTGTAGGCATTCCATTTCCCCTTCTAGAAGGGCCTTGCTAGTAAAAATGTTTCCAAAGGTGTTCCTATTCCACTGCTTGAGGTGCTTCTTTAGGAGTTTGAGTTTGGTATGCAATTTGTAAATACAGGAGGAGCCAATAACATACGTATTTATCCACCAATCCTTAATCATCTCGAAGAAATTAGGATGTGTGAGCCAGAATTTTTCAAATCGAAAGGGCTTTCTTCAGGTTGTTTCATACAACTGCCAGTTGAGGCATATAGGCAAGTGATCAGAGCCGACAACCGGGAGAATGGAAGCAGTAAGTTCTTCATTTTTTAGCATGATATGTTCAGTGATGAGGAAGCAATCAAGCTTAGTCGCAATCTAAGCAGTTCCCATTGTTGGTATCTAGATCAATCAGACTGTTGTTGTTAATGAATTCTTTGAAGAGCTTTTCTTCCTGAGAAAGTATACGCTGCCACCCTAATTTGTCCTTGAGATAAGTGATGAGATTGAAGTCTCCTCCAAGGCTTTCGATGGGATAGGGTTGATCTTGAGTTAGCCAGTGGAGAAAATATAGGAAGCAGTTTTTCTGATATGGAAGTTGCAACCCATAAACATTAGTGATCCTACCATAAAGATTGGTGCCAAGAGGATGAAAGTGAGCAAAGATTGTGTAGCGTGAGGCTAGAAAGTTATCTAACTCAAACTTCTTCAGGATTCCAGGCGATGGATAGTCCACCGGAGGCGTCAAAGGATTCAACTCGAGATACATCTGCTACCTCACCAAAGTATGGATATCGAATCTAATATCACTATCAGATTTGGTTTCTTGTAGCATTAGGATGGTGGGTTTTTCTTGCTGAATCTTTTTCTTTATCATTCTATGTTTGTTGGGGTTGTTGATGCCTCTTATGTTCCAGGAGATGACTTTCATCGGTTAACAGTGGAGTTGGAGGGGAAGAACTATGTAAGCTGGGAATATTGTCTCAATTCTACTAGCCTGGTGCTAAGGGTGGATAGTCTCTAGATGTCTGATTTCCTCCCTCACTTCTTGGCTTCCTTGATACTTTTATTTGTATCCTTGAGATTGTTTATGATTGTTATAGATGTTTGATCACATGTTTATGGCCTTCCCTATCCCTTTGCAGACTCTTTAGACCCCATGGATTGATATTATACTTTGATGTGTCCAAGTTCATCCCTTAAAACACTTGTTTATTGTTGTACGCGACTTTTAATCCCATACTCGCATGTACACACGACTTTTGACCTCAAACCCACGTACATCGGGATGTGTGCATAAATCAAAATAATTTTGGAGTTTTCCTTCATGTGTGTGTGAACCACTTAATGCTTGGCCTTCCATATGCCTTGAGATCGCTCAGATTTGACCCTCAATTACCCCTTTGGAGTGCTGTATAAGGAACCCCTTGGATACATTGAAGAGGAGGAATTGAAGAGCAACGAAACTATAGTCTATTGTTTCCATAGCTTGCATATACTTGAGTCTGCATCCCTTTGTCCCTTTGGAGCACTTTGTGTTCTTCCCAAGATTTCCTTTGCTTGTGAGCTTACTATTGAGAGATGGAGGATTGAGGTTGTGGAGGCCTAGGTGGAGGAATCGGTTTCTCTGGTCTACAGATGTGCCGACAGAGGTTGTCACTTGTGTAATCTCTGATTTGAATAATAGAAATATATTTTCCTGTCCAATAATGTGCATTTGAATGAATATTGAATCCATGGATATGTTTAATTGCTTATACATTTTTGATTATATATGGCGCTAGAGTAGATCTAACACCATATTATATAGCATGCTTTTCTTGTTTGCTGTTGTTGAGAGCAAATTTCTAGCGCAAGCGAGATTGGAAAAAGCTCAACGGGGATCTACTTCAACTGTCCAGAATAAGGTATGATTCAAGGTCTCTTAGTGTTAGATGTTTGGTTTCTCTTGCATATTGGGAAATGATTGATTTCTCGTGTCTAGCTGTCTGTTGTGGTACACCCCAAGCCATAGGAAGTTTCCCTCCGTAACAGAATTGGCGACTTTATTGGGGAGGTTCCTAGTTGTTTTTCTTTGGGGGTTTTTGGTATTCAATGTACTTGAGTTGCTCTGATTTCTCTGTTTTTGTGTCGAGTCTGGGGGCATGTTTGCCTAGTAGGGTCCTGAAGGAGTAAATTGTGTCTTATCTTGTCTGTTTGCACTATTTTTCTTCATTTTTCTTCCTGTACGCGGGTTTAGCTTTCACAGTTGCGTATACAAGTGGGTTTTCCTTGAACAATCGTGTATGTACACTGGTTTACTGAGAACAGTTGCATATGCCTTGATTTTGAGCCTTAGTGGGAGGATTAAGTGTTTCTAGGTGAGTTTGGATTATTGTTGAGCCTTCTTGGATGCTTCTGGAGTCTGTATACACCCTCTGTTTCTGACCAGAGACTGTTTTTAGTTTGATCTTTTAGAAATTTTCTTGTCATTCATTTTCTACTTTTTTTTTGGGATTAGTGCATTAGGTATATTTTACCTTGGTGCTTTGCTTGGTTGTTGTTTGTGAGTGGTTTCAAAGTCTGAGGGTTGTAGAGTCATATTTTTGCTTTCATATCTCATTTAATTCAAAAATACAAAAATATTTTATTTTTTGCATAGTTATGCATTGCTTGCATTTTGCATTGGCACGGTACTTGCATTAGGTTTGCTTGGTGATTTATAGTCAGATTTTCATATAGGAATGATTGCACTTACATTTGAAGGAAAAATTTTGCACTTCACGTAGTAGCATACCCTGTTCTTCATTCTACACATTGCATTTGCATTGCTTTTTAGGTGTGCATTTTACTTCATGTTGTGTCATAACACCATAAGTTGCATGACCATTACCCTTTGAGTAATCACAACCAAATAAAATCAACGCTTAATAAAATGAATTACACTCTTTTCTTTTCTAGGGTGCATCAACAAGATTAGGTTTTAGGGTCTTGGAATAGTTCATTGTAAGTTAATTCTCCAAGACCACTAAACAAAACAATTATGTGTATGTCTAGGTGAGAGTATGAAACCCTTGGTATAATTAGTGTTTCTCAAGATGCTCCTCTTACACGGGAGTTAAGCATAAGGTAGTGCATGCGATTGTGATTGGGATGACCCCTGGTCACTTTCTATGAGCAACAGAGATATTTCCAAGATTGTATTCGTATCTGGGGGCCTTTGAGGTATTGGCTGGTGCACCCTTGGGGTACCAGTTGTGCTTTAAGGATTCGGGCTTTTCTACCCCGCCCATATGGTCGATCCCGCCTGCGACTGTTTGCCTGAGCATTGGTTATATTGAGGTGGCCTTAGTTGCCTTACCTAGGTTATCGAGGGGGTATTTGCAGAGGTTATTCTGCAGGTGTCCTGGCCAGGTAGGGGTCAAACATCACAGTCTCTATATGCATTGAAGTTGAGGGCCGATATAATTGGTTATGAACCTATGCTTATTGTGTATGGGAGTCTCAAGCCTCTTCTAGGTGAGACATACCTGCTTCATTCGTGAGCTCACTTATCCTACCCTTGGTTTGCTTGTTGTTTGGCTTTAGATTTTCTTAGGTGTATGCTCTGTGCACGCTAGTTTGCTTAGGGTTGTGTAGATAGATCGAGTCTTTTCTTTTTGTTGAGTCATTATGGATCCGGGCATGGCTCCCCGTCGTTCTCGTCATTTAGCAGGTCTTCTGCCTTCTACTTCTCCTCCTCCCTTAGGAGAGAGAGCCAGACACTAGTGCAAAATGAGAGATTAGTGACCAGGAGACCAAAAATTTTGGTTACCACAATTTTTTTCAAGGGATAAAGGACCAAAATTGATAAATTTAATTGGTCTAACTAAAAAAGACCAAGATAAATGACCACTTTTGGTCACGGGATAAAACTAAACTAAAAAAGACCAAGATAAATGACCAAATTTGGTCACGGGATATCTAGACTAAAAATGACCACATAACAATTGGTCATTTATTTGGTCATTTTTAGTTGTGGATCAGTTCGGCAATGGAAAATTACAATTTTGACAATGAATTTCTACATTTGACTAAATTCTAAGAGTGCAGATGGATTCAAAGACCCCTAGAACCTAGTAATTTGTAAACCTCCTCATGTGTCACAACTCCATTGTTGACACCAAATTCTCTATGACAATGTCCTAACGGTGAGCTATGGCTTATATATTTGATAATAACTATACAAATATACCTAGCTATATACATTTGTTTTTAAATATTTTATATATAAATAATATTAATTATTAAACTATTTGTATTATAAACTTAAAAAGAAAATGTTACTAAGTATTTTCTTTACTATATACTAATAATATATGTATAAGAAAAAAATTAACTTATATATTTATTATAATAATAATAATAATAAAAACAAAATTTAAAAAACAAAACAAGTTAAAAAAAAAAAATTTCATTCACGACACCACATTATTGTAGTTTAACAATTTTGGTTTTGGCACCAACTTGAAGTGGTGGGTGCCAATGTAGAACAATCTTCCCCTTTCATTACCATATGATAGGCATCCTTATAAGATTACATTTCACTCCGGTGACTGTGTTTAAGGCTTCAATGGCACAAAATATGTTTCAATCTATGTCCATCCCATTTTTTTTCAATTTATTGTTTTTGAATTTAATTGATATTGGAATGATAAAATTTTAGCCTAGAAATTGCCTCAAAAATGGGCTTTTTAGGTTAAATTTGATCATCCTTTTTTTAAAATTAAAATTTGTATATAAACTTAGAACTTTAAAATTGCTTCAAATTTTTTTCAAATGTAAGTTAAAGATGATGTTAAGGAAGATGGATTATCCAAGTAGCCTGGTGAACAAACACTTGTAAAAAAGAGTATGGATAGCCTATCCATTCATTTTTCATTTTTCATTGTTAATGTTTTGGCTTGAGTTATTAATTTACAATTTGATGCACCTAATTTCCTCCTCTTGGGGTATCTGGCAAGTCTTTTGTTCAGCCGCCTATGAAACTGGGCCCATTTCGGCTTTTTAACATATTGAAAAAATAAATACTAGGGAGTGAGGAGGAGCATAAAGAAAGTAGACTTGTTCGGTGAATCTGTGTTGTGTGAGATTGTGATTGGTGTGTTGGTATCACTAGTAGTAAAGGGGAGGAAACCACACGAACTCTTGGTGGATTGCGCATGAAATATTTTTAGAACTCAATAGAGACTCTCAAAGTATATGATCTGATCTTTTATTATTATTATTATTATTATTTATTTAAAGAGATTTCATTTGTTTCTGATTTGTGGGAATTCCATTTGTTAATCAATTTTTTCTCTCTATTTGTATCCATTTCTCTAGAACGGAGATACAACGTTGAGCAAGTGATGGCGGGAACTATGTATCATCTGACCTTAGAGGCCGAGGACACCGATCATCCTAAGTTTTTTCAAAGAGAAGGTTTGGGTCAAACCCTAGGAGAATTTCAAGCATTCGAAGGAATTTAAACCCGTGGAGAAACCCTTTGTTTCCAGGGATGACCCTGGCGTCAAACAAGGTAAGTCCCATACCTCAATTATAAACTCAAATTTGATGGGATTAGGAGGGCAGGGTTTTTGTCTATTTCAGATTCTTTCAATATTGATTGCTTGGTTTTGATAATTTTATGAGGAATTCGGTTTTACAGAGCAATTAGACACTCCTCTTTCTATTATAATATGGACATGTGTCTGATTTATGTAGGCTAAATAGCAGCTAAACCCTAAATAAAACGAATAAAATGGCCCTGTGTCTACTGTCTTTATGAATCTATGTAGCCTAAATAGTCACTGAATCTAAATAAATCGATGCCGCGGTTTTATATCTATACAGAAAATCCGTGTTCATCTAATTGAATCGAACCATGAATCTATGAATTGAAATCAATCAGACGAACAACCAAAGACTGAAGCTGACGTCTTCGAAATCCATAAATCCTGAGCACCTGATCATATGCAAAATCCAGAGATCTGACCATGCCATTCAAGCAATATTTAGCCTTGTATATGGGGTTATGGTTCCCACTGCAAGGCTGGAAACCAGTGAAGTGAGTCACAAATGGCCGCCTCCCTAAAATCCCAACCCAAATCTTCTTCAAATAACTCTCTCGCTTCCCTACATACAATCTCGCAGTCTTTTCAGCATATCTGCGCCTCAGCTTTGTATGTTCAGCTTCAATGGCCTCGTATCTCTTATTGATATTCTCATAATTCCAAACAATGTCCAACCAAGGTGTTCACTGCTCAGTTACAGACTTATATACAACTTTCAGTATTTTCTGTACTCCTAACATTTTCTATATTCCAAGAATCAAGCTGGCCCAACTTTCAAAGGGCTATTTAGTGTTCACCAACTAAAGTCACTCTTTCTTCCATTTCAGGGAAAAGACAATTTGGGCAGGAAGATGCAGGTTGCCCTGCTTGATTTTTTTGAGAAACTTGTATGAAGATAAAAAGCAGGAACCACTT
>LPNX010723743.1:0-89107 GCA_001517045.1 Pseudotsuga menziesii
TCGCTTTCCATTTTAAATAATAAACCGATTACGACAAATTATTAAATGATTGATAAAACATTAGTAAATTATTAAATGATTGAAGCGCCGTCGCTTAAGTGACGCTTAGAGGAGGATAGCCGTCGCTTAAGCGACGCTTAGGAGGATAGCCGTCGCTTAAGCGACGCTTGAAAGCCTAGCCGTCGCTTAAGCGACGCTAATCACCATCATTACAAAAAAAAATTTATCTTCCTGATTTTTGGCACTGTTAAAATAAAAAATCCGCGCGCCGTCGGAAAAAACCGTCGGATTTTGGATCAAAATCTAGTAGTGCTACCAGGAGAATCCCTTTCTTCACAAGAATCATAAGATAAATAAAAGGGTCTATTTCCTAAAATTATTGTACTGCGCGTCTTTCTTGCAACTGTTTTCCAAATAAATGCTTATGTTTCCTAAAATTACTGTACCGCGCATCTTTCTTGCAACCGTTTTCCAAATTCGACAAAATGAAAAATGTCGTTTTAATGAGAGAGAATCTGAAGTACACCTAATACCTTGACACGTTGTTTCATTAATGTATTCAGTAGACGACGAAAGTTGTAGAGGTGCAGGCCTCTAAAATATGCCTTCGGCATAATAAATTTTTTTAATTGTATCTTGTTTTTGTGAACAATCATTCTCCTTTATAAAATAATGGAGCTATGAGGTGTCAATGTCCTTCCCAATTGTAAATTAGATGTTTTTGAAATTTACAAAATTAGCATGTTAATTATGAATTAGTTAGAATATATCATTGTTGTTTTAAATTTCTAATTAGTTTAACTTCATAAAACATGGTAATTAAAGAAATGCAAAATTCATCTACCAATTTATAATAGGATTTTGTTTTCTCAAAACCTGATAGTATAAGATCAATTAAAACCTTTTTACTAACAATTGTGTTTTCTATACCAATAGAGCTTTAAGTTTGAGTTGTGGAACATATGGTTTATAACCATAAGAAAGTTTTCTATTAATTAATATTTTCTTGATGCTCACACTTTTTGGAAATCTATAGACCTTGGTAAAGAGCTAGGATCTTTACTTGGTTATTAGTCATTTTGCTTTGATTATTTACTTAGTTATTCTATAAAAAGTAATTCAAAAGAGCTTCATCAAATAAGATATTTAATATAATTATTTTACCTTTTTATAATATAAAAGAAGTAGCAAATGAAATTTGGAAATCTATAGACCTTGGTAAAGGACTAAGATCTCCGCTTGGTTATTGATCATCTTTCTTTGATTATTTTACTTTGCTTTTGATCAGCTTTCTTTGATTATTTTACTTTACTTGGTTATTGGTAATTTTGCTTTGATTATTTTACTTAGTTATTAGACATTTTTCTTTGATTAACGAAGGGACTAGGATCATCAAATGATAATTCTGATGAACATGAAGATGGATACTCTTTTATCAGGTAACAAAATTATGTGATATAATTGGTTTATTCTTGTATATTTTAAAACTTAAATTTTTCTCCAAAATTAATTTTGTAATATAAATTATAAACAAATTATTAAAAGTTTTATAAAAAATCGAAAATAATTTATATTTAATTCTAAATTTAAAAATAAAAATGATTAAGTTTTTTAATAATTTAAATAAATAACTCATTTTTTACTAAATAAAAGGTTTTTCACAATTCAACCTATATTATATATATCAATGTTAAAATTATCTAATTAGTATATAATTAAACTATAACCCATCCCCGTTCTATAGTTGAAAAATAGATTAAAAATACTTATTTTTAATTTTTAACTTACAAAATAATAAAGCCACAATGGCTCTTCGAGTGACCCTAGAGAACATTTCTCATTTGGTAAAGGTTGAACTTTTTCATAGATGCAGTAATGTTACTTTCATCATTACATTGAGCATGAGATATTTTGGAAGATACTGGACCACTCAACCACGCCAATAATTTGCTTAACCATATTAATTTCATATTGAGACTGTTTTTATTCTATGAAATCTTGTCGTTGAAATGATTTTTGTGGGTTTGGTTCTTCTCAATTTATGGGATGCGATATTGACCGGGAGTTTGTAGAACGATTAAAATCTCCTTAAAAATTCTCAAAATCAAAGATAGTTTAGCAAACTAGCAGTACCATACTCGTTACGAATCTCTATCATAGATTTTAAAATCATTGTAGCTGTAATTACTCTACCATACCACATGAAAACCCAAAACCCTATAATCAAGAGTAATATTCCCATTGAAACCTATATTGTGGACTATAAAATTACCTTACTACCATGACGATGCAGCGTAAAGCACTAAGCACTAGCAGAATGAAAGACTCAGCTGGAGTGATCGATCGACTTAGCCACCTTCAAGTTTTATGATCCATCCAAATTATTAGGCACTCCTCAGGAAGGAAAGCACAAGCTTATCTATTGTGATTATTTCTTCTATTTCATTTGGTTTGTGGGGTTGATTCCAGTAGAAGCTTATCTGTTGTGACTATTGTTTCTATTTCATTTGGTTTGTGGCGCATATTCCAATGGAAGAATTGATACTGGAGCTTCACAAGGTTGAAGCTGTGAAATTTTGGAACTTCAAGCCGAAGAGTGGGATATACTAACTCTACTACATTTTTGTCAATGGACTTGCAGTAAAGATGTGCAACCAAGAGTTTGGTTCAAACATAAATGAATCAATGTGGGAGCCAACATATCATTCTATTAAACCACCAAACCTGCCACGCAATTAAAGAAGATGTCAAAATTAATATTTTTCATAAAACCGTTAAAGATGAATTAAAGCCTAGCTCACCATCAAATCATATCGTGATACCTGAAAAAGAAGCAGACACCAGCAAAAAATGAAGGAATTCATTAGCAACAAAGAACACTACCTTCTGCAACCATAGTAGGAAAATAGAAGAAGCGTCTACAAAAAACCAAGGAATTCATCCGCAGCAAAGAACACTATCTTCTGTAACAATAGTAGGAAAATAGAAGAAGTGTCAGCAAAAAACCAAGGAATTCATTTGCAGCAAAGAACACTGTCTTCTGCAACAATATTAGGAAAATAGAAGAAAACCAAAGCATCATCGAACATCCTACTACTGGTGAAGAACACACCCCAAGATTCACTACACTCACAACCAACTAGATGAGAAAGCTAAAGAAGCCCCGAAGGAAAATCAGAAAGGAAAATAGAGGCGAGGTTCAATAAAAAAAAAAAAAAGTTGCAGGTCTTCACATTTCAAAAAAAAAATTACCTAGAAAAAAAAGCCCCAAACCTTTACATTTTAAACCAACAACCCACCAGCAATGAGCAATTAATAAAAGAAATGTGCATGTCGCATATGAACAACAGCATTAAAATGGCGCTGACCCGAAATCATGAAAAAATTCGGAGGAACACAAAATCCATATTTCAACACCCTAAAATTTTAGCTAAATCTAACCATCCTTCATAACCATGCCCCGTCTCATTTTGTAAAGTGTGGTCACCCCAAAGTAAATTCATAAATGTGAAAAAGATGGAATAGTAAATGTATTTGATACTATTGCACTTTATCCTGTATATCCCAAAGGACTACCGCTAGTGATAAAGAACACAATTGTTCAATTTTAGTCCAATTTTGGATAACAAGATTAAAAATTAATAATAGCTATCTTGCTATCAATACCTGCATCATTATGACATCCCAGAGTTGTCAGGTATGTAAAACTTAGGATAAGTACCTGAATTAATCTCGTAAAAGTTTAGCATAAAAAACTATAGTTTACCTAGGGAATACTAATAGGAATAAGAATATCTACTCATATTTAAAAGTATTATTTTAAAAAAAAAAATTCTAAAAAAAATTTAACCTTACAAACTATGGAAAACACATTAATAACGACTTATGACGTCACGCCGCTGGATCTTGGGGCACCGAATTCAAGACCTACGTCATTGTTTCAAAACCAATTACATTTCAGATAAATAAGTTTAAAAAAAAGTAGTTTAATAAATAAAAATTACAACTATATAAAATTTTATAAATAGAAAATATCAAAACTCACTACGCAAATTGCAGCTATATAAAACTATATAAATAGAAAATATTAAAACTCACTACGGTGTGGATTAATAGGGCAGTGTGATTCATATATATCATGTTGCGCAGGACATAATACTATATTCTTTTTAAACATTCTTTTAAATACTATATATAACATAACATAACCTATATATATTCTTTAATTCTTCAAATGTGAAGAATTAATATAACATAGCTTAGTTATGATGTGTATTGAGATTAACTGCTCATCATTATTTAATGAAAACTACATTAACTTATTCATAATTTATAAAAGAATAAGCTAAAAGCACAACAGAATGCACCAGATGTGGCATTATGCAGCTTGGACTTCCAACGAGTGCTCTAGAACACATGTAGTCACCTAGAGTTGATGTAGTAGTCTAGAACACATGTATATACATTGTAACCTAGAGTTGATATAGTAGTCTAGAACTAGTCTTTAAAAACAACAATTCAATTTTAATATATTTTTATTGCATAATACATTTAGATTGTCTCAAAATAAGAAAAATTGAAACCATGTGCATGGGTTGGTCATTTTATAAACCTCGGCTTGAACCCAAGACTGATCTAATAAGAGAACAAATTCCCTATGCATCAAGTGCAAAATCCTTGCCCTCCATTTAGACATTGAGATTCTTCTTGATACTACCCTATTAGAGCAAAGGTTAACTGCATTGGAAAAAGCTGATGAAAATCGTTGCACTGTGTTACAAATCACTTAAGTAGAGAAGAAGCGTTCCAAGGCCCAATATGGAGTATCAAACTAGTGACTGATAAAATATTGTCTTTCCCTGTAACTGATAGAATATTATTCCTTTCTACATTTGTTGGGTCGCAAAAATACCACATTTTATTCATCTTTCATATACCATTTGTCACCTTATTCCTATTTTATCCTTCCATAAAACCATTAATATACACCACTTTCATAATACATATGGGTTTATATTACCATTTTCCAAATTATTTGTTTTAAGTATTCTTAAGAGAATTCTTGATTAAATATTAGAAATTAATATATTTTTCATATATATCTCAAATATTTGTGTGAGATTTGTAATGTAGGGATATTTGAAGCTTTCAACCAAAAGCTTCCCTAATGTTTTCTCCATCTTTTCAAGATTTAAAGGAGATAATTCAAGCTAATTTAAAGGAGAAGATTATGCAAATATGGAGAGAATATCTCATCCCATATTTGTTGGAGGATTTGAAGGGAAAAGTTGAGAGAAAAGTGGTTATGATAGAGAGTTTGAGGGATAAGTTGAGAAGAAAGTGGATTATAATTATGATTGGTTATCTTGAATTTATGTATAAATAGGAGTGCTCTCTCCTCATTTTGGAGGAGGTCTCCCTAGTGGTGTGGAAGTAGAAAATAGTTTATAGAGTTAATCATTGAGTGGATTTTCATTGTTATGTAATGGAGATGATGCTTTAATGCAAATCTTTTTATTCTCTCTCATGTTAATTTGGGTTTCTTTCTTATGAATTATTAATATAGATTTTTAGTGATTTCTTTCTTATGAATTGTTGATATATATTTTCAGTGATTTCTTTCTTATGAATTGTTCGCGTAGATTTTTTAGTGATTTATTTCTTATGAATTGTTAGTATATATTTGTCATGAGCTCATATCTATTTATTGTTTGTCATTTGTTACATGTTATAGATTATATTTCCCTTGTTTAATTTCAGTCTTTCTTTATCAAGTTTAATTCACGGGGACTTCACTTAGTGAATCTCTCACATAGCACATGCAATCATGGGATATTAAAGAATACCCTTAATTTCTAGAGATATTGCCCCAAATTATTTTTGTTGAAACCCCCTCCCAATACTTAAAACCTCCTCCCCACCCCTTTTTATACCTCAATCCTTATAAACCACCCTACCCACCCCCACCTTAAACCCCTCATCCTCCCCAATACCTGCAATATATATTGGTTCAATTTTTGATAATTTTAAAACCCACAATATGAACTAATGTGACAGGATATTGGTCAATAAGTGAAGCCTCTGTGGTTTAATTTATGCAATTTCATGCTTTCTTAGGTTAGATTTATTTCCATACAATTTCTTGTTTCCATAAATTAGATTCAATTTCAGTTGTAGAATAGGTTAGTATCACTTCGATCCTACATATATGTTGCATGCGTTTCTAAGTTTATGATCTCTCCGGGTTGACAATTAAATCGTTGGATATGTTATATAATTTGTTTAATAATTTTCACCAACAATATTTGTAAAGGGAAATAACAGTTCACTGGATAAATCTTCAGAGACAATGAAGAATTCATCCATTGATACAAATCCAAAACAAAATTCCAAGTGTTTCATTGTAAATTCAAAAAACTAGGTATTTCACTGTAAATTCAAAACCCTAGGTTCTATTGATAGAAGGTACATTACAAATTGATCCAATGTTCATAGTCTATGGGATGCACAATGCTTACATGTTTATCCATGAGAACCATGAACTGTGAATAGTGAGCTCCAACCCCTAAGATCCAACTATGAAATGTGAACCATGAGCTCCAACCATGAAATGTGAACCATTAGATCCAACCCGTGAGCTCCAACCGTGAAATGTGAATTGTGAGCTCCAACCCATCAGCTCCAACCACTAAATGTGAATCGTGAGCTCCTACCAATGAGTTGCAATTGTGAAATGTGAACCATGAGATTCAACCCATTATCTCCAACTGTGAATGTGAACTGTGAGGTCCAACCAGTGAGCTCCAACCGTGAAATCCAACTAGTGATTTGCAACTGCAGCCATGGAATATGAACCAGGATCTCCAACCAGTGAGCTACAACCATGAAATGTTAACCGCGAGCTCCAACCAGTGAGTTGCAACCATGAAATGTGAATCGTGAAATGCTAAATGTCAATATGAATGTAAAGGATCAGAATAACCAAAATAGGTTTAAATTGCTCCTATCAAGCCGATGTCAATAGTTAGAAGGACCATTAAATACCCCGACATACATGTAGGTGTTGAAATGATTCGATGGTTACATTGGTTTTATAACTTCACTTAATGTTGAATCATTCAATGTAGGATAAGTTAGTAGTAGTTTAGTTAGTTTAGGACGTTTTCATTCTTTCTAAAATAGATTTTGTAATTTGTTTTATTTCAAGTTTAACAACATACTTCAACTAGTTGATCCTTATGTTCACTAGTGTGTTAATATAGGTGTTTTTGTTCCTTTTGATCATTAAAATTTGGCTATTTTTCTAGTTTCTAATTATTATTCTTCATTTTTAAGATCATCTACATAGTAGCTAAAGAAATAGGATCATTTTTTTAAAGATTATCTCCCCACCTTTCTTGTTGGAAAAAGGTCACTATGAAGAATCCTTTAGAATTGTGCTTGACATCACCCTATACTTCATGATTCTAACTGGTATATCAAAATTTTGGATAATACAACATTGTCGCAAATGTTGTCCATTATTATTTGGATAAGGATGAGGATGATGATCACAATGACAAGGTGATGATAAGGATGATGATGATGATGACGATGAGGATGATGATGATGATGAGGATGATGATGATGATGATAATGACGATGATGATGATGCAGATGGTGATGATGATGACAACGATGAGGATGAGGATGGGGATGATGAGGATGAGGATGGGGATGATGAGGATGGTGAGGATGAGGATGAGGATGATGATGATGATGACGATAATGGCGATGATGATGATGTGGATGGTGATGATGATGACAACGATTAGGATGGGGATGATGATGACAACGATTAGGATGGGGATGATGATGATGATGAAAATAATGAGGATGAGGATGGGGATGATGAGGATGGTAAGGATGATAAAGACAATGAGGATAAGGATGATAATGGCGATAATGAGGATGAGGATGATGATGATGATAATGAGGATGAGGATGATGATGATGATGATGAGAAGGTGATGATGAGGATGATGAGGAGGACGAGGATGACAACAACATCAACGATGATGATGAGGAGGAGGAGGATAAGAATGGCAAGGATGATGATAATGATCATGATGATGATGATGAGGTTGACGATGATGGTGATGATGATGATGACAATGATGAGGAGGATAATGACGACGATGATGATGATGAGGAGGAGGAGGAGGAGGAGGAGGAGGAGGAGGATGATGATGATGATGATGATGATGATGATGATGATGATGATGATAATGCTGATGATCACCACGTGATGGTGATGGTGATGATTATGATGATGAATATGATGATGATTATGATGATTATGATAAGGATAATGATGATGATGGCGATAAAGACGATTATGAATATGAGGATGAGGATGAAGACGATGATGATGATAATGAGGATGATGAAGGTGAGGATGAGTACTATATGATATATAATTTAAGAAAACACATATGGACAATACAGAGATAATTAATATAAGCACAGAGTTGGAGAGAGAATTTGAATTTGCATGCATTCCTCCAAGTGAACTTGAATTGATAAGACATCATTTCAGTATTAATTATGGTAAACAAGTTCAGTTACATTTAGTTATGTTCAGTTACATTGAGTTATATTTAGTTACATTCAGTTCTATTCGGTTACATTCAGTTCTATTCAATTACATTCAGTTATGTTCAGTTACATTCAATTCTATTCATTTACATTCAATTTTGTTCAATTACACTCAGTTGCATGCAGTTACACCCAATTCCATTCAGTTGCATACAATACCATTGAGTTCAGTTCAATACACTCAATTAACAACTCAGTTAGAGTAATTTAATTAATGGAAGGATCATATCTTCTAGTGGGAGATAATCATGGATTTCCATCTTGGCACCAGGTCAATGGGGGGTGCATGATTGAAGATGTATCAGTTTTCTAAGTGTTAATAAGTTAATCATGCATGCAAGCATTCTATTTTTTTATATAACCTAATTTGACTAGTTATTAAAGTGTTATGCACTTGGAAAGTTAGATATGGTGTTCCATTTCATCTCCACTCTCTAGTGGTCTCGGTGAAAGCAATTTTCTATTGTGTTCTAATCATTCTCTGCCACTTATCAATCATAATCTAATATTGTTTGTTGGGTTTTTTATCCTTTTAATCAGTGGAGGGTTTTCCCACAATATATCCTATGTTCCATGGTTTGATTTATGTCTTTGGATTTTTGATGAGATTTATATGCAATGTTATTGTGGATTAAAGTTTTAAATTTCAATTATCTTCATATTTTTCTCAATCACTAAACCAGTCACATTTCCCAAATACATCAAATTCTACTGAGCAAATTTACATTTCTTAATGTTTACTAGCAGTTGATGTGTGTTCAAGGTCTCTAATACCTGCTTGATATGTGAAATTATATTCTCTTCATAAGTAGAGCTATAAACCAATATACCATCTAAATACGATATTACAAATGAATCTACTAAAGGGTGCAATAAAACATTCATCAAACACATAAATGTAGTTAGTGCATTACACAAACCCAAAGGAATTACTAACCATTCATATATAGAACTTTCCTAGCCTTGAAGGCGGTCTTGAAAGTGTCTTTTTCCTTCACTCACACTTGGGGGTATCCTTATTTGAGATCCAACTTGGTAAATCACCTAGTGTTAGAATAGTAGAGTCAAGCTAAACTAGTTAACCTATCCAAGAAACCAACAACATATCATAAAAGATAAGAACAGAAAAAGAAAAGGACAAGAGAACACCGATATAAGTGGTTCACCCTAATGGGTTACATCCATGGGAAGGTAGTATTCTATTATCTCCAGAATTTTTTCTCTAATCTTACAAGAGAGAAAAGCACAAATACCCCAAAGAGTATAGATGTTGTACAATAGTGTCATAGTCGTACCACTACTACATCAAGAATACATCATGTGTAGAGACTCACTTGACCCTATTATATACTAGGAGATGAGGAGGAATTACTCTCACATATTGCATGTGGGATAATATAATTCTCCAAAATAACATCTCTTAATACAATACCATGGACAAATACTCTACACAAGTAAATACAACACCATATAACTATGGGTTAAATGTATTACTCTTTTACATAAGATTGTAGACAACTTTTGACATAATACAAAGACATTATTACCTTCTAAGGAATATAATATATTCCAACACTCCCCCTTAATAATGACTGGGAGAAGGGCCTACACTAACACTAAGGAAGGAGTCATTACTACTCCCCCTTGATGGAAACCTTTAGAAGACCAAAGCCGTAAATAAGAAGAATACTTCGGCTGATGGAATTTGACGATAAACAACCACTTCTCACTTTTAGCTTACCATATAGCCAAATCATCAGCAAGAGTAGGTGTCTTGTGTTCACCATTAAATAGCCTCCAATGATTATTACTCCTGAGAACATCAATCATCTTTCTCTTCCAGGGAAGATAGTTAGAACCAACTAATTCAAGAACATAAGCTACTTTGGAAGTCATAATGAGTGAAATTTTGTTAAGAAATAAGAAACCCTAATACTGAAAAATGATAGAAAAACAGTGAAGAACTTGAAAATAGTTACACTTTACTGATTTGAATCTGCAAAAGCACAGTTAGAAACACAATAAATAAAAGAGGAGAAACTTTCACTTACAACCCTGTGAAAAAAATGTGCCCAGAAAAGCCCAGTCTTCTGTTCTGGTCACGAAGGTGGATCCAGAATGGCACTTCCAATTCCAAAAATAGGTTATATTAAAAATTATGGTACAAACTAAACAAGTTACGGCCCTTTTTTATCACTGTCATTTTTATAATCAGAATAAAGATGTCCTTGAGGAGAGCCTCGAAATCATGCAGATCTACAGAAAAAACATCAAGAAACCCTTGAAAATTTTCTACAAAAATATTACACATCAAGTTAGGGTTAGGGTAAAAAAAATGTAGAAATATGCTTAGATCTGAAGAGAAGCCTAATGGCTACCAGATAGAAAGCACATTTAAAACAAAATGAAAATGTCCAAATGATAATCAATTGATTGAAAGCTATAGAAGGTACTAGATCATAGCAACCTGCTTTGATACGATGTTAGAATAGTTAGAGTCAAGCTAAACTAGTTAACCTACATAAGCAACCAACAACATATCATAAAAGATAACAACATGACAAGAAAAGGACAAAAGAACACCGATATACGTGGTTCACCCTAATGGGTTACATCCATGGGAAGGTATTATTCTATTATCTCCAGAATGTCTTCTCCAATCTTACAAGAGAGCAAAGCACAAATACCCCAAAGAATATAGATGATGTACAATAGTGTCACAGTAGTACCACTAGTACATCAAGAATACATCATGTATAGAGACTCACTTGACCCTATTATATACTAAGAGACGAGGAGGAATTCCTTTCACATATTGCATGTGGGATAATATAATTCTCCAAAATAACATCTCGTAATACAATACCATGGACAAATACTCTACACAAGTAAATACAACACCATATAACTATGGGTTAAACATCGAAGAAAAAACACCCCAATGGTCTACACATCGAAAATTATATCATACAGATGAACATCGTGACTTTAACAGTAAAAGATGGTGCTTCATTACTTCTGGAATAAGGTGAAATCCTAAACAGAGAAATTATCTGCACAAGAACTTTCAAGATTAAACCATATAAAGATCATAAAACAAAATTGCTCATACAGAAATGAAAATGCTTATATACCAATGGTTAGCAAACATCATATAAAGGAATGACAACATAATATGATCAAATAAAATATTAACTTGCTCATTATGGAAAATGAAGTTACTTTTACACATTAAGTGCCAGCCACAACATATAAATAGTGAGCCAAAGATGTCCGTATTTCCATATAGAAATGTGAGACAAATATATAGCAAGAACAACAAATAATATCTTAATAAACATGATTAGAAGCAAAACTTAAATGCAAAAAAAGAATAACAGAAAACTTAAATACTTTACCATACTGAATCTGCAAAAAACAGAGTTAGAAAAATAGTAAAGGAAAGAGAAACTTTTACTTACAACCCTTTGAAAAAACGTGCCCAAAAAAGCCTAGTCTTCTATTCTAGTCGCAAAGGTGGATCCAAAATGGCTGTTCCAATTCCAAATACACGTTTTTATTATGGAAATGAATCCTAGAAATACCCATTTTTTTGTTCTTATCACGTGAGTAGATCCAGTATGGCGTTTCTAATTCCAAAAACAGGTTATAATAAAAATTACGATAAGAATTGACCAAGTTACGATCCTTTTTTATAACTGTCATTTTTATAATCAGAGAAAGATCTCCTTGAGCAGAGCCCTAAAATCATGTAGATCTAAAGAAAAAACATCAAGAAACCCTTGAAAAAATTCTGCAAAAATCTTGCACAATAAGTTAGGGTTAGGGTAAAAAAGAAAAAATGCAGAAATATGCCCAGATCTAAAGAGAAGCCTAATGGCTACCAAATAGAAAGCAAATCTACAACAAAATGACAATGCCCAAATAATAATCGTTATTGATTGAAATCTATAGAAGGTACTATACCATAGCAACCGGCTCTGTTACCATGTAAGAATAGTAGAGTCAAGCTAAACTAGTTAACCTATCTAAGCAACCAACAACATATCATAAAAGATAAGAACAGGAAAAGAAAAGGACAAGAGAACACCAATATATGTGGTTCACCCTAATGGGTTACATCCATGGGAATGTAGTCTTTTATTATCTCTAGAATCTCTTCTCCAATCTTACAAGAGAGCAAAGCATAAATACCCCAAAGAATATAGATGATGTACAATAGTATCACAATAGTACCACTACTACATCAAGAATACATGATTTGTAGAGACTCACTTGACCCTATTATATACTAAGAGATGAGGAGGAATTACTCTCACATATTGCATGTGAGATAATACAATTCTCCAAAATAACATCTCTCAATACAATACCATGGACAAATACTTTACACAAGTAAATACACCACCATATAACTATGGGTTAAATGTATTGCTCTTTTACATAAGATTGTATTCAAATTCTGATATAATACAAAGACATTATTACCTTTCAAGGAATATAACATATTCCAACACTCCCCCTTAATAATGGCTAGGAGAAGGGCCCACACTCACACTAAGGAAGGAAGGAGTCATTATTGCTCCCCCTTGATGACAACTTCTAGAAGAACCAAAGCTGAAAAAGAAGAACACTTCGGCTGATGGAATTTGACGATGAACAACAGCTTCTCATTGAATCATGAAAGTGCACACGAACCCAGTTGTACGATGAAAGAGACAACAATAAAATTCCAAGAACATGTGACGTAATCCAATCGCAAGATGCCTAGATCACCACAAGAATCATCACAACCATACATGATAGCTGAAGAACTCTGATATAACATCCACACCAAGGTATAGATACCTTCTAATGGCCAATACAATAGAACATGTGGCTAAGACCACCACAACAATGTACAAAAAAACCTAGATGGCCAATACACATGCGGATAGCAGACATTCTTCCAATCAAGGTGCAATATAAATATCTGTAGAAGACCTCAAACATCGAAGAAACAAGACCCTAATGGTCTATACATCGAAAATGATATCATACAGATGAACATCATGACTTTAACAGTAGAAGATGGTGCTTCATTACTTCTGGAATATGGTGAAAGCCTAAACAAAGAACTTATCTGCACAAGAAATTTCAAGATTAAAGCATATAAAGATCATAAAACAAAATTTCTCATACAGAAATGAAAATGCTTACGTACCAAATGTTAGCAAATAGCATATAAAGGAATGGAAACATAATATGATCAAATAAAACATTAACTTGCTCATTAAGGAAATTGAAGTTACTTTTACATATTAAGTGTCAGCCACAACATATAAATAGTGAGCCAAAGATTTCACTTAAATATATGAAAATTTAGTCATTAAGCAACTAATCTGAAGCATAGGTGCATTTATTATTAGTATGAAGTTAATATGCAAGAGATGAATGCCCTGAAAATGTCAATTCTTCCATATAGGAATGTCAGAGACAAGTAGGAACAAGATAACCTCTGCAATCATAAGAATAGAAATCTCCTTGCAACAAGAACAAGGTGCTCATGATAAATAATTCAAGATTCAAAGATTGCTCAAAGCCATATAAATATTGACTAAAGATGATCGAAATAAACATGACATGAGATATAGAAAAATCAAAATGTTTAATATGATCAACATATATCAAATTATGATCAACTCATGATATCACTTATAAAAAATTATGAAATGACAAGTTACTAATGGTATTAATCATGGGTTCATTTCTTGTTAACACTATGTAAATATGCAAGAGACGAAATGCCTTGGAAATGTCAATGCTTCCATATTGAAATGTTAGAGACAAATAGCACAGGAACTAGATACAATCTCTGCAATACATGAAAAAGAAACTATATCCCAATTAAATAACTTATGACAAGCCAAAAAATATGATATCACATAGATTAAAAAAATTGATTTTATTTAAGAATTTAATTAGCAAGAGCATATAATGATCATAAAGATATTATTTATAAAAGAATGAAATTGATTTTACACAAAGGTCAGCAATAACATATAAATAAAGTAAATAATGATCACTAGATAACACATATGAGATTGTTCTTATAAAATTGTTTTTATAAACAAAACAAAGAAAAGAACAAATTAACTATTTAGTATATTTAAAAAATATTAAGCATTAGATGGTTTATAGCTATCATCATGACAAAATATTAGAGATCCCTGTCCTTAAAAGAAGTCAATATTTCCATATAGAAATGTGAGACAAATATATAGCAAGAACAAGAAATAATATCTTAATAAACATGATTAGAAGCAAAACCTAAATGCAAAAAAATAATAACAGAAAACTTAAATACTTTACCGTACTGAATCTGCAAAAAACACAGTTAGAAAAATAGTAAATGAAAGAGAAACTATTACTTACAATCCTTTGAAAAAATATGCCCAGAAAAGCCCAGTCTTTTGTTCTGGTCACGTAGGGGGATCCAGAATGGTTGTTATGATTCCAAAAACAGATTATAATAACAAATCTAGTAAGAAATGACCAAGCTACATCCTTTTTTTAGAACTGTCATTTTTATTACCAAAAGGAAGCCCAGAAATGCTGAGTTTTCTATTTCGATGACGAGGGTGGATTCAGAATGGCTATTCCAATTTCAAAAACAGGTTATAAAAAAAAAATCGGTAAAAAATGACCAAGTTACGACCATTTTGTATAAGTGGCATTTTTATTACCAAAAGGAAGCCCATAAATACCCAGTTTTCTGTTCTACTCACGATGGTAGATCTAGAATGACGTTTCTAATTCCAAAAACATGATATAATAAAAATTTCAGTAAAAATTGACCAAGTTATGATCCTTTTTTATAACTATCGTTTTTATGATCGGAAGAAAGATCTCCTTGGGCAAAGGCTTGAAATCATGTAGATATAGAGAAAAAACATTAAGAAACCCTTGAAATTTTTTTGCAAAAATCTTACACAACGAGTTAGGGTTAGGATAAAAAAGAAAAAATGCAGAAATATGGCTAGATCTGAAGAGAAGCCTAATGGCTACCAGATATAAAGCAAATTTACAGCAAAATGACGAAGTCCAAATGATAATCGTTATTGATTGAAAGCTATAGAAGGTACTAGATCATAGCAACCCGCTTTGATACCATGTAAGAATAGTAGAGTCAAGATAAACTAGTTAACCTATCTAAGCAACCAACAACATATCATAAAAAATAAGAACATGAAAAGAAAAGGACAAGAGAACACCGATATACGTGGTTCACCCTAATGGTTTACATTCACGGGAAGGTAGTCTTCTATTATCTCCAGAATGTCTTCTCCAATCTTACAAGAGAGGAAAGCAAAAATACCCCAAAGAATACAGATGATGTACAATAGTACCACTACTACATCAAGAATACATGATTTGTAGAGACTCACTTGACCTCATTATATACTAAGAGATGAAGAGGAATTACTCTCACCTGTTACATGTGGGATAATATAATTCTCCAAAATAACATCTCTTCATACAATACCACGGACAAATACTCTACACAAGTAAATACAACAACATATAACTATGGGTTAAATGTATTACTCTTTTACATAAGATTGTAGACAACTTCCGACATAATACAAATAAATTATTACCTTCCAAGGAATATAATATATTCCAACACCTAGCATGTTACAATTGATCTACCAAATCATCGAACCTTAGTGAAGAGTGTTGATTCTTAAGGGTGACCTTATTCAGAGCTCTATGGTCAATAAACATCCAATAAGTCTTGTCCTTATTTGGTACTATGATGATAGGTGACTCACAAGGTGAGGTGCTAGCTAGTCAAATTACTCCTTTCTCTAGTAGTTGTTCCAACAACTTCTTCACTTCTTCTTCTTCTAGAACATACTATCTATATAGTCGAATGTTTGGAAATGGAGAATCATGAAATAATTGCATCTCGTGCTCCAATTCCTTCTTAAGAGGTATCTCTTTAGGCTCTCAAAATAATTATTTGTATACTTGCAAAAGATTTTCCAATTGGTGTTTATTTTCTCTAGTATGTCGCTCTAAAAATGCATTTACTTCTACCATTTCCCCTTCTTGTTGATCATGTCTTACAAAATAAATACAAACTTTCTACTTGAACTAATTAGCTTCTTGGCCTAGTTGGCACTTATTGAAAGATATCGTTGATTTAACTTTGTGTGCATTAATGATGAAATATTTCTCATTCTTGATAAAGAGGTATTGGTTTGTTCTCCTCATGAATATTGCATCTCTCACATACATGTTAAGGGATTCCAAACACTACACCACAAGCATAAAGTGGTACTACATCTATCTCCACTTCATCAACATAGTATGAACTTGTATAAAATTTAATATTGCAATGTTCTATGATCCTAATTTTTGAATCCTTATTTACCCATCCCAATGGGTAGGGCCTAGGATGATCATGAATTTCCAGTGCTAGCTTAATTACCAGGTATTCTGCTATAAGATTGACCCATGAACCATAATTAAATAAAATGATCCTTGGTAAATTTGACCTGAATATTGATGTGGAATATTTCATCACCTCCTTCTCTTCCTTTGGGATGGAGGTTACTTAGATTCACCTCCTTCTTCACCATAGTGAAGACAATATTCCCATTTACATTTGAGATACTTCCTACCTAGTTTCTTAAATCCATGGAAAACATATTCTTGTTCTTGGTGTCCTTCTTGTGGTTCTTTGGATTCAAATTTGGATGTAGATTCCAACACTTTCCTTCAGTGTGACCATCAATGTTGCAATTATTGTAGTGTTTTTTTGGATCTTTGCACTGATGTGTCATTACTATAGTATTCTCATATTTTCTTTCCTCGTTCTTCTTCCCATCCTTGGAAGCATATAGGTGTTATTTTTTCTTAGAACTACATAGATGCCCTTTCTTTTTGTCCATATTCTCTAGATATTATTCTTGCACACAAGACTCATCAATAGTTCTAGGCTTGAATATCATCAATTTCATCCTTAAATGACTATGGAGACCACCCATATACTTGAGAAGTGCACTCAAGTTTTTGGGATATATATTGAACGTAAAGGCCATTTTTATAAACTTAGTGGAGTACTCTTGGACACTTTTCCCTTTCCTTTGTTGGAAGTCATGCCAATGGATTCATTGGTTCTATTCATACGTAATAGGGTAAATTGGGACTTGATGAAGGTTTTGAAGTCGCCCCATTTATTTTTTGGGGGATCATGCTCCATACTAAGTGTATCCATGTGTATTTCCCACCAATTTATGGCATGGCCCTCCAACTTCAGTCGAGAAAAAAGATACTTTTTTCTCCTCTACTATGTTATGGACACTAAAATAAAATTCTAACTACAAAAACCACTAGTTCAACTTAATAGCAACGATATTAACTTAATAAGGCTTGATGTCCATTTTTTCTTACACTTATAGAGACTGGGAAGAAAATTTTCTACTAGAACTTGGTTTCTCATTCTCTAGAATCTTTTTTTCTCTTTTATGAGTCCTTAGTGTCCCCTGATTTCCTGACTGAGCCTGTCTTTGAGTTAGATCTGGAAAACACATTGAAAGGTCCAAATTTTCTCTCTAGAGCTGCCATGAGGATTGATGTGTTGTGACATGTATCAACAACTTGTATTTCTAGCTTCGTAAATCACTCTTTATAGTCACTACTCAACTCTTCATTTGACCATCTACCATGGATAGGTTTTGAAGACTTTTTATTTATTCTGCCAAATCTTAGATCCTATAATTTATCACAAAAACCCCAAATAAAACTACTCCAATACCAATATGACATGAAAATTGTCGTGTACATTCCAATGGAACAATTTAAACACAATAGATTTTACAACTTTCTACAAGCTATTAGCTATGCAATATTTACTAAACATTTAATATTGTTAGTGTCTGCTTAATCTCAAAGAATGCTGAAAGAAATTGAAACTGAAAGGAAATTAGCTAGAGAAAAATAACACATCCATACAAATAATAAAGGATATATACCTTAGGAAAACCCACTATAGGGAAAAACCCATCCAGAACTGAGGATTGTGCCTTGCTCTTTTCTTCTCCAATATGTGTTTAACAATGTCATGACAACCATTTAGGGTTAATTTGAGGTTTTTTGGATGCCTTAAATCCCAATTAGGGTTAGGTTTTACAACCCAATAGAATTTTCTTGAAATCCTACATGTGATTAGCTCCACACACTAACGTAGAGACCAGTAGGTACCATGGTCATCAACATGATAGGTAAACTTGTCGAAAGTGTAACTTCCTCATATAACCACTAATTGAGGTGATCTTTGCTTCATTAGAAAGATATCAAAGTGTAAAACAACATCAAGAAGGAAACAACTATTTCAATGATATTTTGACCCCAAAAAGAATCATTTAAGCTCTCAAACGGGCCTCAAAAGGTCATAGACCCAAAATATTCAAAGTAATACCTTCCCCTAAATGAGCCCTACAAGCCAATTCATCCAATCTCTCCACCTGGAAAGAAAAAAAATAGATGAAAAAATATATATTGATCCATTTCATATCAATTACCTTATTATTTCAAAGTGGGATGACATATTTCAATAAGGCATTTAATGACAAATAGAGGCATCTCAAAATATATGAAGTTAATCTCTCAAAGCATGGATCAATATTTCATCTAGAACTCTTGAAATATGTGAAGTTAATATTTCAAAGAGGCTTGAGAGTTCAATGTGGACATTTAAAAAAGTGAGTTATATCTTTCGAATATGCTTAATAGGTCATAAGGAAGATTTTAAAAACATAATTTCAATCTCTCTAAGAGGCCCAATAGTTTTCCAAGCAGTTTCAAAACATGTTCTTTCAAAGATTCCCAATCATTCATTGTGGAGTTTTGAAGGATGTAAGGTTGTTCTTTCAAAGACGCTTGGTGGTTTAATGGGGATTTTTGAACATGATGTTCTTTTGAAGTGCCTCAGTCGTTCATGGGTAGTTTTAAATGATATTGGGTTAGTTTATTATTAGGATTCCATACCTTGGGACTTTATGTTCATAATGAGGTTGTGCTTTCCTTTGGTACTCCAAAAAAATAATTCTTGATCGAGCCCATATTTGCTCAATGGATATAATCCACTTGTTGCAAGAACTTATATGGTTTCAATGTACCCCTATTTTGAAAAAGTGACCCATCATTTGATGCAGGCAAGAGCATATGGTTACCTTGTTGGTTGAACAATATTAATGATAATAAGAATTCATTGTTCTTAATAATTGGTCTTGGAGACTTTTTGGTTCATCATGTTATTTTTCTAGGTTAGTATACATCTACATTGATCCTAGTTAAATGTGTGTTGGATGCACATGGTTCTAGGCTAATGCCATATTAAAAAAATTGGTTATAGTTTTCCTTGCAATGATCAAGAATGGGGTGGCACTTCTAATCTATAGGCTTAGGATGTGTTTTAATTAGTTGTTTTTTTAATGTTTAATTCTATTAAAATATTAATTTACAAGAAAATATTTGATTGCATAATACAATATTAGAAAAAATGGTAAATACACCTAATTTTTTTTGATGACAACTACTTAAATCTACAACAATAAAATTTTATAAAATCCTTACAATTAACCATTTTACTTCACATAAAAGATAAAAAATAAATTATAATTTAAAACATTTCCTTTTTCTCTGACCATATTGTCTTTATCATGATGATGATCATGATATGTTAAATGACTCATCCCTTATTCTTTATGTGTTAAAATATTCTTTTATACTTCACTTATATACAAACATTGTATCAATTAAAATAACAATAAGAGCCTCTCCCTTTAACACTAAAAACACATTCAAAGTGAACGAAAATGACCTATGGAACAAATATCTCTACATTTTATTCTCATTATTATGGAGTTGAATTGGGTTGGTTCCAGTGTCAAACACCAATTTCAATTAAATTTAAATTGGCTAAGCCTAACTAAGTGAGGCATCCCATACACAACCTATACATAACACTACATTTATAATGCACATTTAAAATTAATGTAATCTTTCGATGCAAATCGCTGAAATACAATTCGTTAATTTAGTCGTTACGATGTCATTTAACTTTTTTTTTTTTTTTCAAAGAAAAAGATCTTATATATATAATATAAAAAAGTATTACCTGGATGTTTACAAAATGGTAACTTGTCTCCACCTGTCCAATACAGTATTTACTACATCATCCCATCAATTACTAATTACTTCCAAACATACTACATTCCCCATATCATATAGATAATACCCCTCTAGTATCTACCCAAGTGAATTATGTAATTAACCTTTACATAATCCACCTCAGTGGATCATAAGATATATCAATCTTATGCATCCGTACAGATAATCATATATACTAATAAGAACCAAAAAAGGAAAATGTAGATGGGTCCCTACCATCCCCCCGGGCCACCAAAAAATGTCCAATCAGCCCCATTATTGCCTGCTTCGACAATAGATCAGCATCAATATTTACCTCCCTGTATATATGCTGAATGTGTATCACCTGGAATAGTCTCCTCAGCTGTAATATACGATCCATCCAATTGGTCAGATGGATCACATCTAATTGAATAATACCCTGAAACCATTCCACGATTATCTGGGAGTCACCAGCAAGTTGAATAGTATCAATACCCAATGACCGAGCCAAGTGAAGAATACTCCATAAAGCTAGTAACTCTGATCACGTGTTCGTACCAGATCCACAGTTCCATTTGATATTGTATCTGCCCAATTGAGGCACAATGAGAATAGCCCCAACTCCACACCTAGTGCCACCCCCCTGAGAGGCCCCATCAAAAAATCCAATCGCCATATCATGGATAAAAACAGGTTGTTGTATTATGCGTGACTTTTGTTGCCGAATGTGCATTGGCCTCTCATTCCATACAATCCGAACCTTGTTGACAATCTGTAGAGGAGTAGTATTAATATGCCGAAAAATATATGAGTTTCGAGCCAGCCATATGTATCTACAAACATAAAATGGTATAGTTCTCAGCTCCCGGTCACCAGCAATCCAGTTTTCAAAGGCCTGTATGATATGTGCTCCATGCCAGATATTATCAGAACCAAAATTAAGACCAATATGTTCCCACACCCGAACAGTATATGGACATTCAATCATCATATGTGTGATATCCTCCCCCGCATTATTACAAAATGAGCATATGCCAGGTCCCACAAAACCTTTCCTCTGTAATATATTCCATGTAAGTATACGACCGACCAACAATAACCAGGTAAAAATCACCTTCTTTAATGTTATTTTCCAATGCCAGACCTCCTTATACCAATCTGAAACACATTCCGAGAATAGTGTAGTAACAGTTGATTGATATGCCAAAGCCGCAGTAATAGTACCGGATTTCACATTCCTGCTCCAATATAGTGAATCTTTTATAGGTTGTAACCGGCATCCAGTATTGCAAAGCTTGTATGTATATTCATTCCATTCCATGGCCAATGGTCCATTAAGCTGAATCACCTGTGCCTCTATCCACCTCGTGAAATCTGATTCATCAACGATAGAACCAGCTTGTGCCAAATAATATATTCTGTTTTCAAGCAGATGGTTCAACAGAGGATCCGATAGTCTATATGAACCATCCAATCCCAATATGGGGTCTCTACCCACCCGAATGCTCCAACCATCACCCGGTTGCCATACCAGCCACTGTTTCAGAATGGGCAATGCTTTCAGCAGTGCCCGCCAAATATTAGAGATGTTCTTCTTTTCATATGCTGACAATCTGATCCATTCCGAGATCGGCCATCCCCGAATGTATTTTGCCAAGATCACCCGCTGCCACAAACATGGAACAAATAAACACCTCCACAAGTTTTTAGCATTAAGAGCTCTGCCAAATTCCCCAAGGTCCTTTAAGCCCCAACCACCCCACCCTTTAGGCTTCGACAGTAATCCCCATCTAGCCAGACATATGGAAGGTTTATCATTACAACCAGACCATAAGAATCTAGTCATTCTGCTCTGTATCAGTTTAAGAATGGCCCGCGGG
Source organism: Pseudotsuga menziesii (assembly GCA_001517045.1). Taxonomy (NCBI): domain Eukaryota; kingdom Viridiplantae; phylum Streptophyta; class Pinopsida; order Pinales; family Pinaceae; genus Pseudotsuga; species Pseudotsuga menziesii. Next base: position 22,701 of record LPNX010723743.1, read on the forward strand.
ATCCAGGCAAGGGAAAACCAATAAACAGGTATACTCTCCAGTACAGATTTTATCAGGATAAGTCTCCCTCCAATAGATAAAAAACGATGTCCCCACTTACCAATGCGGGACTCTATACGCTTCAGCATCCATAGCCAGTCTCTGATCTGGTAGTCATTGGGCTTAAGTAAATATCCCAGATATCTAAATCCTTGATCAAGTGGTAGAATATCATAAGTATAAAGCTGGTGAATTACCTCCAATTCAGCAGGTTGCCAATTAGAATGATAAAACTGTGATTTATCCGGACTAATGTTCATACCCGTAGCATCGCAAAAATCATCAAGGGCAGTTTTGATGGTCCGCCATTCACCCAATGTGCCCCCTCCAAACAATAAGATATCATCCACAAACAAAAGATGGGTAATATAAATATGTGAAGCCACCTCAATGCCCTCAATATCTCCATGCTCAGAAAGTTCCTTAATCATCCTGCTTAATCCTTCCGCAATAAGGAGAAATAATAATGGCGACAACAGGCATCCCTGTCGCAAACCCCTGGATGCCGAGAAAAATGGAGTGGGTTGACCATTGACCAGGATAGAAAAGTTTGCAGAGCTAACACAACCCATAATCCAATTTGTGGTGTGCAATGGTATACCAATCTGCAGTAGAACCAGATGAATAAACCCCCAATCCACCCGATCATATGCCTTAATAAGATCCAGCTTCAATACCAACGCTTTCTTATGTTTAATCTTAATACTGTGTATAGTTTCTTGAGCGATGGCGATGGCATCTGTAATCTGGCGGCCTTCAAGAAAACCAAACTGTTCATCAGAAATTCCCAAAGACAACCCCTTCTTCAAGCGAGTGGCAATAATCTTAGTGATAATCTTATATATCAAATTGCAGAGAGAGATCGGCCGAAAGCCCGCAAATTTGGATGGCTTATCCGATTTAGGAATCAAGGCGATAAAAGTGGAATTTAATGAGCCACATACATTACCACTAAGCCGAGTTTCCTCCACCATAGTAAGTATTTCAGGACCCATCAAATCAAAGAAGTGAAGGAAAAATTCAACAGTCCATCCATCGGGTCCAGGACTTTTTGAGTGTTCAAAATCTTTCAGAGTGGAATGGATCTCATTTAATGTAACAGGTAAAAAGAGCCTCTCACCTTCCAGCTCCCCAAACATCCTGGGATACTTCATAATAAGTTCCATCTGCGAACCAATAGGCAGGTTTTCCTGTCTCATATAAACCGATTTGAAATATGTAACTGCCTCATGCTCCAGATCACCTTGTTTGTAAAGAACAGATCCATCTTCCCCATATATGTCCCAGATATGGTTGTGGAGTCTTCTGGCATTGGTAAATTGGTGATAATATCTAGTATTGCAGTCACCACTTCCAATCCATTGAATTCGGCTTTTCTGATGGGCCGACTCCTCTCTCCTCTTCAGAATGTAGGATATATTCTGTGTAAGATCTTTCATCTGTGCTAGGACCACCTCATCAACAATACCCGCAGGATTGTCGGTCAAAATCTGAGCAATATTTGTTTCAATAGAAACCATCTCCTCCGAGTCACGTTTCTGTTGTAACCTTTCCCAAGTCTTCACCTTTGCCTTAAGGAGTCTAAGTTTAAGAACCAGTGATCGCATCGGAGAAAGTTCCCCATCCACCACCATAGTCCGCCACTTCAGACGCACAAAACGATCAAATTCAACCATAGACAGCCAAGACGCATTGAATTTAAAAGGATACTGGATATGATCCCCCTCCATTTCCCACATTCGTGAGGTTGTTCGTTCTTTACAATACTAGCGTTAGTTTGCATTTATTACATTAATATTAATAAAGTTAAAGTTAATAAAATTAATAAAGTTAAAGTTAATAAAATAAGTATGAAAAATTAATGATAATAATGTTAATTAATAAACATATATTGATAATTAATTTGTTTAAATCTATTTGGAGAGACAAAGCAAGCATCCTTAATTTCCAAAAGAATATCAAGGTGTCTATCTTCTGAAAATTGTAAATTAATATTAATTTGAAATTCCAATAAACTCCAACCAGTTTGAAGAGAATTGTATAAATAGGCATTTGTTGGGAGTGTGTGGGAATGTGTGTAGATGTTATGCTTAAAAGTATTTTGATTAAGATTTAAATAAGCTTCACTTAAAGGGTGGTTATAGAAAGGGGTAACAATTTGTTTTTTGTTTTTGTTTTTTCATACTAGCTTTTGTTTTTTGTTTATTAAATATTATTGGTTTTGTGATTATATTAACTTTAACAATGTGATAGCCTTTGTTTAACAATCAGCTATCTTCACAAAACTAAATGAATGTTGTGTATTCACTTGCCACTTTACTTATGGCTATACTAGTTATTGTCTTATTCAATACCCTTATGGAACTAAGAAGTGAAGCAAATATAGGAGGGGAACTCACTGATTGATAGTGGTAAACTATCCTTTGTAAATGTCATATACTTGCTTACGGTGGAACAATAACAAATATTTATGACAATGCAGTTGTTCACATTATTTTATAAATTGATTGATTTTGGAGATCATGCCACTGGCTTACCTATGCTACGAGAATATAGGGAGTTCTGTGCTTTATTTCACCGGATACAAGAATGACGCCCAACTTGGCCCAAAAAAATAAATAGAGAGCAAAGAAAAGAGCAGGTACCAGAATTAATAATAAATTATATTTCATGCCATTCATTTATTTATTTGAAGGGCCAATTATTATGAAAAAGTATGTATGTTTTCAAAGCAGTCTGGTATCGTTGCAAAGGCACATTTAATGGGAAGGATAGGGGATGTGTGCATTTCTAATCCAGGAGCGATTCATTGGTTCCTGCATATTTCAGTTATGAGTTGTGCAAATGCATATGCACATAATTGCGAGCATCTATACAGATAGATGTATTTAATAATGTTAGCGTAGCGGTGAAGTAGTGGAAGAATTATGTGAGTCCACCCGCTATCTCAAGCAAAACCAGCTATAAATTGCCACCGATATTGAAGAAGATTATGAGAACAAACGCATTGAAGCGAGTCAAGGAGCAGAAATCCTTGCAATTACTCGATCGAGATCGATCATGGCTCATGCAAATACGTTCATAAATGTTGTAATTACTGTTGCAATTATGGGCTGAGCTTATCCAGCATGTACGTTCATGCTGGTTAAGCCAGCTGGCTGGCGTGGGTCAAAGAGTTCATGGACGGAGTCCCTCCCGGATGCCCGATTTTTTTGAAACTTCCGGCTACACTGTAGCCCAATTTAATGAAGGTTGTACCAAGCTGCAGCTTGGGTGTCCTCTCAGCCGTCACCCATGTCCCCAGGAGCAGAGGGCGCCATTCCGCAGCTACTATTCTTTAAAATCAGGTTGGGAATTTGTTAGCTTCCAGTTGTTTATTTGCAAATTTCTCCACAGTTTGAAACATTAAGAATATGCGGAAAAATAACTGTATTTTCTGTGCAGGGCAAGATATTTGAAAGATGACCATGGATCCTTTGTTGAGCACCATGCAGCAGCTGATCGGCATGCCAAACGATCTGGAGAGGCTTCTTACTGCCCCAACTGCTCTTATGTGCGTGACAGCGAGGCCATCGCTTCCACTCCCGTGGATATTAAAGAAAACACCAGCTCTTACGTCTTTATAGCCAACATGCCCCGCCTTAAATCCAGCGACATCAAGGTATCTTATAAAGCTTAAATCTCCTTCAAGATCGTCAAAATTTGCCCTGTTTTCTTTCTTTTGGTTTGGACATCTGCTAGGGTTTTGTTGAAATGTGTGTTGATGTGCCCTGGAAGGTTCAAGTGGAAGACGAGAATGTTATGAACATCAGTGGCGAGCGGAAGAGGAACGAAAAGGAAGAAGGGGAAGTGAAATACATTCGCATGGAAAGCAGAGTGGAAAAGTTCGTGAGGAAATTCACTGATGGAGTGTTGACAGTCACCGTGCCCAAGCTTCCCTGCCAGAGCCGAAGAAACCTAAGACGATTGAAGTCAAAATGGAATAAATCATCTGCTGTGTATGGACAACTCGAAATCTTTGGTGAATTTTGTAGGGTTTTGTTGTTTATTCCCTAGCTAGAATTTGCACGATTTTGCTTCCAAGCTTAACAAATATCTGGTGGCGCAGGTTAACCATTGAACAGATTTCTACATCTCAATATAAATTCTGTATTTGGAAGCTTTTGCAGGACCTTCCTCATGGATTGGATTGACTTAATGTGTTTTTCTGGTCATCTAAGTATAATTTGTGTTTGAAATTACTCGTCTTTGGTTTAATTTGTTTTTGCCGTGCCCTGTGGATTTCAAATATGTATATATTTTCCCTTCTAATTTTTAGAATATGTGTATTTTTTTAATTGTGTAATGTTTAGTTTTAAAAATTACTGAAAGGGGCATGCCCTTGAAAGTTTTTTCGCCGCTTGACTCCACTAGGTCGACGACTCCACTAGGTCGACGAGGAAGGATTGTTACAAATTTTGAAACATGTGAGAGTTTATAACATCTATAATGCCGTAAATTATGAAACAAAGTGAGTTTATAACATTTATAATGACGGAAAGATCTAGTATGAAGGAATGTGAGAGTTTATAACATCATATAGATGCAAAAATCTGGTATGAAGCAATGTGAGAGTTTATAATATCTATATTGACGGAAAGATCTGGTATGAAGCAATGTGAGAGTTCATAACATCTATAATGACGGAAATATCTGGTTTAGTATTAGTGACTATCAACGTTCAAAATTGAATTTTTTCCAACAAGTTAAAATTGCCCTTCAAAAAAATTTCAAAATTTGAATTTTACCCTTCCAATTAAGAAGGGTATAATTTATATCAACATTTCAAAAGAAGGGCAACATTTGAAATTACTTATCCATATAAATTTATCAAGATTTTGAAATTCCTATGCTATAAAGTTCAACTCATCATTCAAAATATTGGAAATATGATAAATTATAATCACTCACTTGCTCATGTGATGCACTCACTACTTAGCTGTGCAATATGACCAATAATCATTGATGAGTAATCATTTAAGACTACTGGGCACTAACCATCGAGATGTGACTCTCACTCCTGAGTCACTTGGGGCTGCAATCTAAAGTGTGAAAATGTGTCAAAAACTACGACTATAACATAAAAGAACAGCTACTAGTCTACTACTAAGCCCAGAACGAGCTAAAAACTTTGTTCCCACTACCTATGTGAACCTCGCTACTAATGTTCACTCTTTTTTTGTCAAAATGAAATTCAAAAGGCTGGTTTGATGAGTCCTCCTTTGCATGAATACCATGGACTCATGACAACTATAAAAACACTCGATGTCATACAAATACAAATAATGGCATGTAGCTAGGATCACAAACTGTGCAGAGGTCGATTTATGCATTGCTATAGAGAGGTGTCATTGGGCCACAATATGGAGAAACAATGGTTATTAATAAAATTAAAAAAACAATTGTTGGCTCAAGAATAGCCTTCAATTTGATGGGTGGCATGATCGTGATGTAATCTCCCTCCGTCCTTCCAAACATTTGTGGTTTCTCACAACATTTTTCCTCAACATCACCAAAATACATATAAAAATTACTTGTCTTTACATCCTCTTCCCTTTAAATCATCATCTCATAGTCATAACTAAGGATTATTATGCATGCACATCCTCACATTATAATACAAATTGGGTCAAGGAACATAGACAACCATAAAATATTAAATGTGTGAAGACACAAAGAGTAAGAGACAACTATAAGTCTTATATTAAATTTACCATATAAGTCTTTAATTAACACTATCAACTGAGATTTGACATGTTGATAGGGTCTCTCCTTCCATGAGCACCATTGTGAATAAACCAATGTAGGTTTCCAAAAGTGGGAGATAAGAAATCCATTGGTTTGGGCCGTAGGTTGATTGAATTGGCCACTATAAGGTAGGGAGATTAGCTTTGCTTGTTGCTACCATGAAACTACCCAAAAGAGGGCAATTTGACAATTTCAAATTTCCTAAAAAGCATGCTTCTGGATTAATTATATGTTTTGCCAAGTTGTGTTCTAGATTAAGAATCCTGAGTTGGAGTCCTACATATGAATGAGGTCCTGTTGGCCAATGTTACTAGCATATTCACTTTTCCAAATTTTAGCACAGAGCGCATTGAGAGTGGTGATCTACCTCCACCACAACTTGGATGACATGGATTTATTTTTGACTTATGGGTCCTTATGCCAAGGCCCCACATTAGCTTTGGTTTGCAAAGCTTATCCTGAATAACTAAAGCCCATTTTCTCCCTTTTTCTTTTGATTCCCCCCACAAAAAATTATTTACAAAGATCAAATTTCATTGAGATTTTTTTTTGGAACAGTAAATATGGAGAAGAGGTAAGATCACATACCACAGAGCACCGAGTTGAGAAGAATGAAATGACTTGCAAGATTGAGAGATTTGAAGGCCCAAATTGAAAGTTGTTGTTCCATATTGGCAATGAGATTGGTCTAGGCCTTGTTCTCAGTGGCCAAAGAGATGAGAGGAGCACCCCATATATTTAGAGTGGAGAGAGCTTCTTTTGAAGAGGAGAAATCTAGAAATTCGGAGCTAGAGGCGAATGAGAGCGTTAAAGAAAGAGAGCTCATACTTATCATTATTTATAGAGAGGTTGAAGGCTTCCAAGAAGGCGTTGAGCAACGATTTGAGGCATCACACTTCACACATTAAGGCAACAATAAGTAGCAAGGTATCATCCATAAACTGGAGGTGTGAGGCAATATTATCATCATTAGCAGGGTGCAGACCCGAGAGGAGGTTGTCACTGATAACTACTTTTAAAGTTCTCCCCCTGCCCTTGACCATGAAAATAAAAATAAAAGGGGATAGGGGATCTCCTTAATGGATGCCCCAGAAAAGGGAGTAGGTAGGAGAGGGAGAGATATTCACTAGGATTGAGAAAATATTTTTAAAGGAGGACATGGGGGTGGGATTTGATCCACTTATGTGTTAGCGAGTCACGATATCATTTCATATAATCTCTCTGGGTGGAACCACACATTTGATCACTACCTCAAAGTTCCCCATGGCTCTAGGATTGACCCTCATGAAAATTGAACCTTACCCACCCATAAGAAACTCCTTACTCCTCACTAATGCATTGAATATCAATCATGACCTATTGTTAAATCTATACTAGTTAAGAAAGATGATAATGTTATTCATGTCTAATCCACACCAACCAATAGGAAATCCGTGGTAAGTGTTTTTCAATTCTCTACAAGTTTGGAAGTGCTGGGAAGGGTTCAATTTTGAACGTTGATAGTCACTGATATGAAACCATTATAGATGTCATAAACTCTCACATTGCTTCATACCAGATCTTTCCGTCATTATAGATGTTATAAACTCTCACCTGGCTTCATACCAGATCTTTCATAATTTATGGCATTATAGATGTTATAAACTCTCACATTGTTTCATAATTTATATTGTTCAATATATAATCTATTTTGAATTTTTCCAAAAAAAAATTATATAGTGATTTATTTCTAAAAAAAATGTCATTGTAATTTATTTATATATATAATCCATTTTGAATTTTTCCAAAAAGAATTATATAATGATTTATTTCTAAAAAGTGACAATGTAATTTATTTATATTTGGAATGACTTTATTTGGAAAATAATCCTTCCTCGTCAGCCTAGTGGTGTCAAGCGACAAAAAAACTTTCCAAGGCATGCTCCTTTTAGTAATTTTTAAAACTGAACATTACAAGATTAAAAAATTACACATATTCTAAAATTTACAAGGGAAAACGTATAGATTTGAAATCCACAGGGCACAACAAAAACAAATTAAGCCAAGGACAAGGTTATTTCAAACACAATTTTACTTAAATGACGAGAAAACACATTCAGTTAATCCAATCCATGAAGAAGGTCCTGCAAAAGCTTCCAAATACATAATTTATATTTAGATGTAGAACTCTGTTCAATGGTTAAAGTGCGCCTCGAGATATTTGTCAAGCTTGGAAGCAAAATTGTGCAAATTCTAGCTAGGGAAAAAGCAACAAAAACCTACAAAATTCACCAAAGAGTTCGAGTTATCCATAAACAGGGGACGATTTATCCCATTTTGACTTCAATAGTCTTAGGTTTCTTCGGCTCTGGCGGGGGAAGCTTGGGCACAGTGACTATCAGCACTCCATCCTGGCACACGGCAGAGATGGAGTCCAAGTTGCAGTCAGCAGGGAGAGTGAATTTCCTCATGAACTTTGCCACTTTTCCTTCCATGTGAATGTATTTCACTTCCCTTTCTTCCTTTTTGTTCCTCTTCCACTCACCACTGATGTTCAGAACATTCTCTTCCTCCACTTGAACCTTCTAGGGCACATCAACACACATTTCAACAAAACCCTAGCAGATGGCCAAACCAAAAGAAAGAAAACAAGGCAGATTTTGACGATCTTGAAGGAGATTTAAGCTTTATGAGATACCTTGATGTCGCTCGATTTAAGGCCGGGCATGTCGGCTATAAAGACGTAAGAACGGGGGTGTTCTTTAATATCCATGGAAGTGGAAGCCATGGCCTCACTGTCATGCACATAAGAGCGAGTTGTGGGGCAGTAAGAAGCCTCTCCATACCGTTTGGCATGCCAATCAGCTGCTGCATGGTTCTCAACAAAGAACCCACGGCCATCTTTCAAATATCTTGCCCTGCACAGAAAACACAGTTATTTGCCCGCATATTCTTTAATGTTTCAAACTGTGGAGAAATTTGCAGACCAACATAAGCTAACAAATTCCCAACCTGAGTTTAAAGAACAGTAGCTACGGAATGGCACCCTCTACTCCTCGGGACATGGGTGATGACTGAGGGGACTGTCGCTTGGTACAACCCTCATTAAATTGGGCTACAGTAGCTACGGAATGGAACCCTCTACTCCTCGGGACATGGGTGACGACTGAGGGGACTCCCAAGCTGTCGCTTGGTACAACCCTCATTAAATTGGGCTACAGTACAGCCGGGAGTTTCAAAAAAATCCAGCATCCGGAAGGGACTTCGTCTATGAACTCTTTGACCTGAAGGGGACCCACCCTAGCCACCTGGCTTAACCAGCATGAACGTACATGCTGGATAAGCTCAACCCTCAGTTCATAGGAGGAGATGGCATCAGGGATCAAAATTCAAGCCGTCAATGCCCGTCAAAGGGCTCCCAGGCCGTCAGTGAAGGGGAATTTAAAATTTGCACGTCATTTAAAATGGGGTTTTTAATTTTTGTCATTTTAATAAAAATTGGAGATTTTGAATTAAAATTACATTAGAAGGGCTAAGATAAAAATTGCCCATCAACAATTTTTGTGATTTCGACCTGTACCTGTACCAGCCTCCAGCCTCCAAGATATTTCATATCATATTAAATGAGAAGATCCAATGCAATCGGGCAGGGCATTGTCAATTGAATCCCTGGAGGGTGGACGAGATGATTATCAGTGGCTGCTTTCCCAATAACGCCACTTATACGGGCTCTGTCAGCAGGGTAGATTTCCTGAAGTAGTTTTTATTGTGAACGAGATGGTGGCCATAGTTTGCGAGCTCGATGTTGTCATCTACATTTCTTTGATTGATGGGCTCTGTAAAATGGGCGAGCTCGATTTTTCCAGGAAAATGCAGATTCTCATGGTTGAGAAGGGGATGGCCCCAGATGTTTTTACCTACATCAGTTTGATTCAGGGGCTCTCTGATGCGGATTTGTTGGACGAGGCTCTGGGGAGTATTGCTCTTATGGAAGTTTTGTTCAGACAACAAGGTTAGTATTTTAATCATCCCGGATTTGGAAATCGAAGCAAATATGGGATCGTTGGATTTGGTAATATTCATCATGTAAAAAGAGCCTGAAAGTGTATCTTTTTTTTTCCTTGGATTAGTTTTGGTCTTGTGAAGAAGAAGTCATTTTTAAGAATATGGACCCAAATTCCATGGCAAATCATGGTGGTAACAATAGCAGCAGCAGCCATGATCATTGCTGGCCGACTAAAATCATTCTATTCTTTCGCCAGTTCCTCTTCAAAGAGTGACAAAGCGAAGCTCTGCTCCGGCGCTAAAAAAGGAACTAATTCTTCCTCATAAATCGATATCCGTAGCTCTTTCCCTACTTGAGATGGAAGTTGGCAAGAGATAACACTGATGCCATACTATACAGTGATCTTACCGCTACGCCCCCCTTCCTTCCCACCTAAGTTGTTTAGCCATCTATCTTGAATCTATCTCGCTTGCAGGATTGGCATTTAAAGAGTCCTTGGGACCGGGAAGGTTACACAGGGCTTTACAGTACGACCGGGGATAGGTATGAGAGATTACCCATGGCTGAATGGGTTTGTTCAGAAGAGGGTTATAATATTGGGAAGGAGTTATTCTGTGGGACGAACATGGTTCATGAGTCCTCGCCCCTGTCTGAGCCTCTCATGGCTGTTGGTAATTTTACTGAAGTCATCAACGACGGGAGTTTTTCAGGCAATCACAAGGCACAGTTTCCTCTGGATGTCAAGATTCATCAGAATCCTTTGGCTGAGGGTTCTGTGAAAAGCAAAGGCAATGGATTATTGAACGGTTGGCTTGTAGAAGGGGTTGCAAATGGTGGTAATTTTCTTGGGGGTTCCGAGTATAGCCATTCTGGTCAGAGAAATATGGTGGTAGTTGGCTTGGGTGAGACTCGGGAGGAATGACAATTATCAGAGTGCTAACGACGATCGCATGAGTGATAACATTAATGTCATCAAGGATGTTCAAGGGGATTCCTTAACGTGCCTTAAGCTAGGAAAGCGGCAGCATTTTGGAGACGCTGCTAATCCGGCTAAGGTAATTAATCTAATCACTGGTAATAGCGCTGGCGATTGAGTTTATAAGAAGCCGAGGGCTTTGCCGGCTTCGACCACGCAACCTCCTCGTTGTCAAGTGGAAGGATGCAACGTAGTGTTGGCCAATGCAAAAGAATATCACAAGAGACATAAAGTCTGTGAAATGCATTCCAAAGCCCCCAAAGTCATTGTTCTTGGTACCGAGCAACGCTTCTGTCAGCAGTGTAGTAGGTAACTAACCAGGAGACGGTTGCACCTCCCTGTTTTTTTTTTCTGAGTAGGTCAACATGGATCCATACATATTAAGTATATAATTTGATAATACACATGAATAATTGGGTGTTGTGGTGCCTATCTAGATTCCATGGCATAGCAGAATTTGACGACGCAAAGAGAAGTTGCAGGAGAAGGTTGGCGGGACACAATGAACGGCTGAGGAAGAACTCGTTAGATTCATTGGCTAACTCCGGCAGCCAAGGTAATTTTATATAAATTTAAGTTTCCTGTTAATGTAAGGTGGAAGAACTCGTTAGATTCATTGGCTAACTCCGGCAGCCAAGGTAATTTTATATAAATTTACGTTTCCTGTTAATGTAAGGTGGAGATGTGCATGCATTCAAGCACAAGTTAATTAGTTGACAACCTATTACTTTTTGAATACTTTAGTTTTATATTTGTCAGAGGATAATTCTCTGAATTGGCCCTCTGAAACTCTCAGATGATGACTGTGCAAAAACCTCCATTGTTTATTCTTCAGGTCTGCATCTTTTTGATAGTTTATCAATTTCTCAGTAATCTCAAAACATTCAGCTTTGGTTACTTCTGCTTCTCCTATAGATTTTATTTTATGACTGAAGCTTTGGAGTTCTAGCATAGGCTACCTCTTGTTTTGAATTCCTTCAACGCCATCAAGAATGGTCTCTTAAGTGAGCACCTTTTCTCGTCCTCAATCCATACTTCCAAATTTATAGCCATAGATTGTACTATCCGGCTTGACCATCTGTTTGAGTTCCTTTTTTATTATAAACCTTTTTGATTATAAACTTTAAAGCGTCTGAGCAATTGTAGACTTATTCCCCAATCAAATAGATTGAACACAATGTAGGCACGGATATACATTCACTTGTGCAATTTTACAAATCCCATTAAAATGACAAATCCCATTTTGCAATTTAATTTTTTGTTTTTAATTTTTGTCATCATCAAGTAAATGAAATGTACAATTAATTTTCATCAAGTAAATGAAATGGACAATTAATTTATTACTTTCATATGAAATGTACAATTAATTTATTACTTTCATTTGAAATGTGAGCTTTTTGAAAGCCCTTCATCAATGAAGGGCTGCATGAATATATAACCTTTTACGAGCCCTTCAATCTTGATCCCTGGATGGCATCATGTTCTATTTTCACGGGAAGAGAGACCAAGATTTCTGCCTCCTTTCCAACAACAACCTCCACATCAACGCTCATTTCATTGGCAAGAGAGGCCAAGGAATGGGCCGAGACTTCACCTGGGTGCAGTCCATTGCACTGCTGTTAGATGATGGTCGGCAGCTCTACTTGGGGGCCAAGAAGGTGAGCACTTAGGACAATTCAGTGGACCAGGTGACCATGGCCTTGGATGGCCAACCCATAAATCTTCCACCGGGCGAGGGGGCTACATGGGCAACCTCCTCTGGACTTACTGTAACTCGATCAGACGACACCAATGCAGTGGTTGTTGAAGTGGAGGAGAAGTTGAAGATTAGCGCTCGCGTGGTGCCCATCACTGAAGAGGAGTCCAGAGTCCATAAATACGGGATCATTGTTGGCGAGGAATGCTTCGCCCATCTGGAGCTGAGCTTCAAGTTCTACTCTCTGAGCCCCACTGTGAGCGGTGTTCTTGGGCAGACATATGGGGCAGAATACAGGAGCCCTCATGTGAAGATGGGGGTGGCCATGCCTGTGATGGGAGGGGAATCTAAGTATGCCACTTCCAGTCTCTTCGCCGCAGACTGCAAAGTTGCCCGTTTCGCCTCCTCTTCCTCTTCCGAGGATCATGAATATGGCATGACCACTGACCAGCGCACTCGACCGTTGAAGAATGATAACGACGGAGAATAACGGTATTGATGGCAACGTGGAATGCGTTTCCAAATCCCAGTATTGGTAATTATGTGGCCAACACAATAATATTGTTGCTATTATTAGTATAGTTACGTCATCTCATCATAATAATGGAGTGGAGATCTTTCGTCGTAATAAACTAGTGTTATTATCATAACGGTCTGTCAGTTGTATCTTCCTTTTGTGAAGGATCGTTAATAAAATTTGTCAATTGTATTTTCGTTTTGTGAACAAGAATTCTCCTTTTTATATCTATATGTATTTTTAAATATTCTTTTAATACTATATATATTATTTTTTAATGTGAAGAATTAATCCAACATAGCTTGGTTAAAATTCAGATTAACTTGTGACCAGTATTTGAGAAAAACTATATAACTTAAAAGTAGCATACCTCAAAGTGTGTGGAAAATGAAACTCTGAAAAGAACTTTAATATGTTGTAAAAGAGAAGGTTGTGTATACATTGACAATATGATTTTATGTGTTTGAAAGCAAGTCTAGCTAATTTATGGTAGGAATAGTAGTCGCTGAAATTTAAAGGAACATTCTACTCATAAGCAATAAATAGACACTCATGTAATTGATGGCAATTTAAATGAATTGTACATTAATTTGTCATACAAAAAAATATACATGTGTGAGTAAAACAATAAAGGGCTAGGTAGTGATCAAGTTTGGCTCTAAATATATTGGAAAGTAACATTTGTATTCTTATTTGGTAGGGAGATTGAAGATATTAAAGGTTGCAATTTTAAGTGTGAAAGGGACAGAGAATTAAGGCGTGCCTCTTCATTTTTTTTAAGTGAGACATGTGAAGTGTCTTTCTTCTTTGCACAACATTCGAATGAGAACGATGATGCAATTCAAATTCCTTTTAATGTTGTAGTGTGTGACATTTTCGTGAAGGTCAATCCTTGATATTTAGTGTCACCAATGTCAATCCTTGGGATTTATGGATAGCCACTACCCAAGCCATCTTGAGGGGTGTTTGTTTCTTGTTACTTCAATTTATAGGTGGAATTGGTATGTGTTTTGGTTGAGATTGGTCCTAAGGAGGCCCAATGCAATTTTCAATGCCCCAACAACATATGTTGGTAACTTAGGAGGGCTAGAACCAAGTGTGTATACAATTTTCATGACTACTTTGAATGCACCATTTACTAATCCTTATTGGACCCATAAATTACAGAATGTCATTACTTGTTTTCCTATACCTAGCAATATTTGTTTTCCCAGTTGATGGTCATCCTCTTGTTGTGCATCTGAACCATTGATGAAATATGTGACAGATCATGCAATAAGCAAAGTTAATGCTTGGAGCATTATTTATTATGGTTGTTTGCAAGATTGTTTGTTGCAAAGATATGGATTGGTGTGTTAAATATTGAATGCTCATATGTTAACAATTATCTATTAGTCCTAGAATGGAGGAGGATCTAGTCTTCCAAGGTTGGTATAGAATTGTGGATGTTTGTCAATAGCTACCGAAAATGAAGTGGGGTGACATCAGTACCCCTTTGACGGAAGACTGTTTCCAAAATGATTACAATGGAAATTTTTTTCTATAAACACTTCTCCCTTAGTTTCCCCTACATATATAGTTTTTTCCATCACAAGTGGGAGTTGGCCAAAATTGAAAAAAAAAATACCGGTTGTCAAATGAGTAATTTATTTATTTATTTTGGTAATAACTCATGCAAGCAACTCTCAATCTGCACAAACAATTTAGGCCCTATGAATCCCATATCATCAATGAGAATGTATCGAATATGTTTAATCTCTTCTTGGAAAATGGATTGGGCATATCCATGTAAAGGCTTCAAGTCCATTATAGGATTCCAAATCACTGCATGTATAATGGTTGCATACATATGTTAAATGTTGCAACTCTAGTAGGAGTGATGAGGAGTAGTGGGGTATGGCCAGACGTTTCTCGAGAAGATAGTGCCTTTGTTATGGTAAGTATTTGGAAACCTACATGTAGCTTGGTTAAGGACTAACTACATGTGACAAGGGGTCATTTTTGCAACAAATGACACGTTTCTTGAGCACTGATGTTTGGTTCAACAATTGCTTCTAAGTGAAAATGACAATAGGCATATGAGGATGGTTCCTATGGACATGATATAGTTGTGATTCAACTAAATGTATGATAGTAGGTATCTGATATTCCCTCTTCTTTGGAAGCATATTTGGCTATGTATTTCAAGATAACATAATGTGAGAGTACTGGTTGGCAACCCACATTTTTCTCCATGTTTTATGTATTCTAGGATTTTGGATTATGCTAGGATTTTGCTAGGATTTTGAAGTACACTAAGATTTTGCTAGGATATTTATTGCGTATGAATTTGAATCATGATAGAAATGAATATTTGTTAGTTCCAGAATTAAATGTCTCTTTTGCACAAATGTACATAAAATTATCACTGCATTTGTCTTGTTTTGTATCTTTTCCTTATCCTGGATCTTAGCCTTCATGTTGTCAATTGTAATATACCTATGGTGTCCAAGCTTGCCCTTTCCAAGGTTATAATTTTCTTGGTGATTGTTTAAAAAATATTTCTTTGATTATATCTTCTTCCTCTTATGCATAGATACATATACAAGGTAGATTTGAAGTCTTATAGATCTCTAACCATGCTATTGGAAAGCATATCTTCTACTTAGTGAAATCCATGTTAAATTCTTTTTTTCAAACATTTTGTCGAATTGTTGGTCGAAATCCTCTAATTTATGCTCCCTGGGAATGTTTTAGATTAGGTTGACACATGATCCAAACCTAGTTACATGACATGGATGTGGAGATTAGCAACTTGATTGATTTGGAACTTAGTCATGTCCCTTAAGATTAGTGTATGTGGGTCAGTTAACATCAAAGGAACATTGACAAATATTTTAGATGGGATCAATGTCCAACATCGTGATCATGTTAAAATTCTCTGTTGGTCATGCCACCTCCCACTATGCATAATTCCAAGAAACCATACATAATGGTGTAGTTTCTTACAAGCTTTCGACTTTGGTCTAGGTTCAAATCTATGATCTTCTTACAATTGGTATAATGGTCGCAAGCAAAATTGTTGGCTAAATCTTCTTTATTGTTGAATACTCTAGGTGAAAGAGATCCCAATGCATTTTACATTTTGGTTTGGTTATCAACACTATATTAGTATCATTAGAAATCCACATAATTGCAGTGTAAGGGATCATGAGGTGAATTTAAGGGATCACGATACCACGAGGGATTCACCTTGTTGAGAAATATCTTATCACGTTCATTCATAAAGGGGGGGGGTTTAATTGTGAAAATTAAGGTCAATATATTGTAGGTATTGGGGGGAAGGGAGCAGGGTATGGGGGGTTTATAGGTATTGAGGGGTATAAAAAAGGGGTTTCTAGTGAAAATAGGGAATATTTAATAAAAATAGGGTTTATTTAATTAGAAATATGTATTGAGAGGGGTCTCAACATAAGGATTTTTATAGGTAATTATCAATATCTAGTGAAATTAGGGGTATTCTTTAATATCCCATGAATGAAGGTGCTATGACATGGTTTCACTGAGTGAAGACCCTGTGCACAATATCAATTAAGTTCATGTTGAATGAAACGGGGATAAAATCAAAGAAATCAGAAGGTGATAAAAGAATCCTTGACTCCATCTAGTTAGGAATCTATGTGCCTTTCTTTTCACATTGTCTATATAAATAGTGTTTCTAATCATGTCTTCAAACTTTTTCTTTAAAGTCTTGACGTTCATGGCTTGAATACTAGTTGGAATTTCTTTTAATAAAGAATCATTGGGTTGAACTAATCACAAATAAAAAATAAAAAATAACCATGACAGTTTGCTTTCATTAAATGATATTTGGATTGAACCTACCACTAACAAGGAAATAAAAGCAATCCATAAAGAAGTAATAAAAAAAGGTAAATAAAAAAAACCATCAGAAAGAAGTAAGGAAGGGAGTTGTTCATTATGCAAAAAAATTTATATACATGTTTATACTATTTGAGTGAAAGTATTTATTAATTATGTTTATTTTATTTGAATATTTTGGTAACTTTCTGCTTTAAAAAAATATTAAAAAGTGATATTATTTTTTTAAAATATTAATTTAAAAATATTGACAGTCACTTGATTTAATTTAAGTATTTACGAAAATATTATATTTTTGTAGCATCCTTTATCTCACTTGCTCATTTATGCTTCTTTAAACCTGAAGGTAGTAGGATATGAATATACCACCCAAGCCGACATGGCCAACATGGCCAACATGAACACGTCCAAGTTGAATCCTCTAACATCTAGGCTAAAATTTTAACAATTCTTCCTTGTCGAACCAAGTTCCATATTGAGTTTGCGCCTATTTCCATGGCATATGCAGTAAAGGAGGAAGCATAGGGTTCAATTTTTTTTAATACTATTAAAATATTTTTTAGAGCACAATTTATTAATTTAATATATATATTTTTCGTCAAAGTACTAACGAGTTAATTTATCACTGATAAAATCTCCAAAGTTTGAAAAGTTGGGCGATCGAGTATTATAAATGACAAATAAAATGCCTAGCTTTTCATGCGGATTTTTAATAAAAATCGGTCAAATTTGTTTTGGAAAATTTCTATTTTCACATTTATGTAATTTCAACAATCGTTTTTTACTGTTCAAGAGTAAATCCCCAATTTTAAAACTACCGAGATCACCAAAATTGCAATTTAAACACTTCAAATTGTGATTTTGACAAGGATTGGTTTGCAAGATTTAGGTGGGTTAGAGGTGTTTCGGTTAGCGTGTATACTGCTCCCTCAGGGACCACTGTCTATGGAGGTTGGAAAATGCACAAAGTTTGAACATGGATTTTATTTTTTTTAGTTGGTTTAAAATATTGATTTTTTTAAAAATATATAAAGTTACAATATCCGATCTCACAAGCTAAAAATGAAAGGATAAACAGAGTCGCTCAACTTCTTGAGAAGTCCCAAATTTCGAGCCATCCTATCTCAAAATTTCCAAAACCTCTATCCCATCCCACTCTCTTCTACTTAATTCCCACCCAATTCATCACTAATTCAATGAATCTCGACTCAACTTAATGAGTGGTGTTTCTGCTCCAGACTGGCGTGCATGTGTCAAAGCCCAAAAGTAGGCATACCAACTCGATGGAAACTGGGAAAATATTAGCAACTGTCATCACACTCCTCTCTTCCTCGCTTTAGCTTGGCTCTTCTCCACCTCAAGGGGGTATTCCCTAAGGTTAAGATCAATAAGGTAGAAACAATGGCAGAGAGGGTTAAATTAAAGAGGTTTTCTTAGAGAAATGGTTGTAGGATAAGTGTAAATTGATTGAGTGATGGGAAAGACGGGAATACTAGTCCTCACAAAGAGATCGGTGCTAGTACATCAAAAGGGAGAATGGAGTCAAAGGAGAAACTAAAGAGGGTCCTTTGTCATATGTGACTAAGGGGGAGCGATCAGATAATTCAGTAAACCCCACTTGGTCGAATTGTGCCTACGAGGTTTACTTTTTCCTCCTAATTGTGGGAGATTCTTTGTGCATTCAAAGGATCAATACTACACAATCAAGCTAGATCAAATGTAAATATCGATTCCCATACAAACATGGTCACAAAGGGGAAAAACTAACAACTGCTAAGAGTTTTCACCTTCCAACATGGTGGTACCATCCTCCTATGATCCTTGACATAAACATAGAAAAGAAACAAAGTAACTTCTAGAAAAATTCACCACTATTGAAGCTACATCCAAAGTTTACGCCACAAATTTTTAAGAATCCCCAATTAAACATCCAAAAAACTCCTTTCGATGAATTTTCTATTAAGCTCTGGGAAAGAACTATCCCAACTTTTCCACCTTTACAAATGGATAGGACTATCCTACTCCTTTTTATAAACCAAAAAACATCTCATACATTTTCAAAAAAGGAAAAAAACCAAAATATTAGAAAAAAAGTGGGAAAGGTGAATCCACTTTTTTCTCCCCATCAAATCATGATTAAACCCACTTTATTTATATGACCGCTACTCTAACTAATTGTTATGGATTCCCACATAACCAAAAACAACACCAAACAAAAAAAATGACTATTCAAAATATGCCAACAATGCTAATGGAACGCATGATCACTCATTACTAGATGCCAATCAAGTCTTATGTGGGTCGATTATCTTGTCATGAAGGAATGTAGTGCTTCCACTATTCCTTTCATAATCGAAGCTACCCCAACTTTTGTCAAATACCAACCATCGGTGCAATTGGTGTGTGGACATCGATTTACCCAAAGGTCAATTCCTCTACATCTTAGCATGCAAATGGATGGCCGCTCCAAAATCTGTTATGAATCACCTTCTTATTCACAAAAAATATTCATGTTTGGTTGCTCCATAAAAATCACAATTTCTATTAGTTGGTCAACAAGGCAATTGAATGCATTATTTTGTCTTTTATTTATATACCAACTATATGTGGGTCATGAGCTCTGGCGAAGTTTTTAACTTCAGCTGCCAACTTCATTGAACCCCAAGCTTAGGTGTTTAAAAATAACCGTGGCATGATTTTGGTGTGGGTGTTATTTAGTGTCAATGCACAACGATTATGAAGTGATAGACGTTGACAAATATATCACAATTGGTTTCCAAATAATATGGGATCAATAACTACTCCCGAACTCCAACTTGAAATAGTTTCTCAACCAGAAAATTTTCATGCTAGCTATTCCAAACTTCACGTCTCGGGTGCCAATGAATAGATATGGAGAATCCAACAAAACACATGGGATATGGTAGGTGAACACTGTATGTTTCTAAAGTCCAATATAAAACACAATATATCACCAGTTACCCGCAAAATATGCTCCAAATCTATGCCAAGCTACTGCCAATCAACAAAAATGTGGAATTTCATTTTGTAATTGGCTACTACAGGCCCAAACTCCTCATGAATAAGTGTGCCACAATGGAAATTGTTGATGCGGTTGATTGCATGGTATATGGATTGGTGCCTTTATAGATTATAATGGGCCACAAGACTTGGATTATTGATTGCTGATATACCCACAAGACATTTTTGTAACCAATTGATAGAGCACAACAATTATTTACGGCCTATGGAGTTTTAAAACTAAGATTTGTTTTTCTTCATTTCTACTTCTCTCGGATTTGATTGAAATGACTTCATAGATGGGGGGTCACTATCATATTGATCTATGTAATTCTTTGATGAATAGAAATACCAATGCCCCAAACTCTGGTACTGGCATCATTAATTGCATATTTTCAGAAAGAGCCTACTTGAAATCACTGTCTAGAGATGCAATGACAATATTCAGTACTCATTGTGAAACTTGATCTATAATATTAGTTACTACTTCATATGCATTCAACGTCTTTAATTTCAATCAGACCCTACAGGTTTCTCATCAACAGAGTCTTCTAGATCTTCTTGCTCAACGCTGGAATCACTGACTTCATCCTCAAAATCAACATGAGGTACTTCATCGGGCTATCACTGCTTGTTGATATGTTGGAATATGATATGAAAACAAAGTGGACTAAATTTGAGGTTGTTACTTGGGAACTTAGATCCTTATTGATATTACTCACATGATCAAATATGGGTTTCTGAAGGGAGATCCTTCCAACAAAGAACTTTGGAAAACATGTGAGGTACAGTCTTTGTAATTGTATCATACCTGCAAACAAATATAAGTCCATATTCTTCCTCTTGTAAACTGAATGACCGAGGATATCTCGACAAGAAGACATAATATCCATGTTCAAAATCCTAATCCCAGATAAAGTTATTTATTGACAAGAATTATTTAAATTCATTGACAAAAATCTGAGGGTTTTCCTTGCGAACTCTGAGCTCCGATGCAAGATTGTATTTTTGGATGACTCGTTCTAACTCTATGTGGATGGAGTCATGAAAGATGATTTTCTTTTCAATTTGGAAGAGGAATATAGGGTCATCATCTATCGTATTCAATGGTGGGTTCGTGACTTCAGAAAAATAAGCCACACAAAACTCGCTTTGCTTCCAAATATTCCTGACATGCCCACAAACTGTCTACAATAGGTACTCTTTATATACTCCAATTTTGATTAGAAAGCGATTTGATAAAGAAAAATGTGTTCTACATAAAATGGTGAAGCCAAACACTGATTTTGATAGTTTCACATGTCGAATCATATGAGAAGTAGGCCTACTCCAATCAATGTGTTGTTTTCTTATTACTCTATAGGAATGTATTCATTCATCCTTGTTGTAAGTCGGCATTCATCCCGATACTATGTGTGGTAGGTTCAAAATGACGAAACAAATGATTCTCGTCCGAGTAGGCACCTCTCACCAACGATAGTAAAAAAGGTCTTATGACAGGGGGTGGCTCCTCATAGGCCATTGATAGACGATGAAAAACCTGAGTAGGACCATCCCCTTAAATAACACCTTTGGCCTAATAAATTATTGATAGTTTATAAAAAAAAGTAAGCTAAAAGCACAACCAAATACACCAGATGTGGAATTCTCGACGAGCGCTTAATACAAGCATGAAATCTGTCAGACAAGGATGGCTCCTCCATCCCATGCTCCAACTGATTCTTAACCTCATGCATATATGATTCATTGGAAAACAATTCCTAGAAGTTAAGCGTTATGTACCTGCATCGTGTAGAACCGATGATATCTGCACCCATGTAAAATAAAATAATATAATTATTTTAATTTTTAATTTTTTCTTCAAGTTTAATAAACTTGAATTAAAATAAATATATTATACGTTTCTTTATAAAAGTTATATAATTTCAAAATAAGGCAAAAATTCAACCACTAAGTTATATAAAAGTCAACCACTAAGTTGTTCAAGTAGTTTAGATGTAAGAGTATAATCCCTTTCAAAAATGTAAGAACATGTCTTAATGAGATGTCTACTAAGTGATGCGGGAGTGATATATGTCAACTCAATCAATTAATTTTATCTAAAAAAAATCGTTTATAAGTTGTACTAGTGAGGATAGACAAAAATTCACTAACTTTGAAAAGATGTGTATGTTGATCATCATTGGGCAGCTATCTATGCTTCAAGTTTTTTCCTAAGAGAATGGAAAGTGTTGAAGGGGTTTCTAGCATATTTGAGGGATAATGGTGTAAAAGTATTATATGTTTTACATAAATGAAGAACTATGGATTCACATAATAATTTATTATTAGTATTTATAGAATATAATTACATTCATTGTAGCCATAGAAATAGGATGTAGACAATATATACAATAATGTTACCTTTTGGAGTCACTCATAGGTATTCTCTTACTTATTTGAAAGGATGGGTTGTGCAACTCATCATTATTGTGAGTGAATGATTCTTAGATTGGCATGCTTTGATACATGAACTAAATCCCTCCAAGAGATCTACCACCCAACTTAATACATATATGTATGGAGGAGCATCATGATCTTCCAAGTTAGTGAAGGGTATGAAAGTTTGGAGATGTATTCAAAATGTCCATAATATTTATAGTCCTCCTTTGTGTGGAAGGTTTTGTAAAACAAAACCAATTTGTTTGTGGACAACATCGAACATCAAATGGTGCAAAACTACAATGTGGAGGCTAACCATGTGCCCATAGGGACAACTGTAAAGGCCCATTAAACAAAAAAATCATAATTGTCTTCACCTCCCATCTCCCCTTACAAAACGACATTCTCTTATTGCACCCTGAGGTGCAATTGCTAGTTTAATAAATTTACAATCGTCCATAGATGTTTTGTACTAGGTTCTAGTGTACAAAGAAGAGATTTCTAGATAATTTATGGACATTGAATTACATATCGGTTGTGAGTGTATGTTGGTGTATCAAGGGTTAATTTAATAATTTGAAGAAGCTATGTTATTTTATGGCAATGGTATTGATAAATTATACAAATTCTCATAATGATAACTTGGAGTGCAATGTTTTGCTGAATGAAGTTGAAGGTGGGGATGATCCTTTGAAAAATTATTATCTTGATGATGATAATAATGATTATGATGATGATGAGAATGATCATAAAAATTTGTTGAACCCTTAAGAAGATGTTAATGATGTTGAAGCTGTAAAAACTCATGGTTGATTATTGATACTAATAGAAACAATTTGACAATCATCATGGAGGTAACTCATAAGGAGAATATAATATGATCATGGATAAGCTCAAGTTCAAGGCATGTATGCCGAATATTTATTTTTTACAAGATGCGGATAATTATGTGGATCTGGAGTACTTGGGAACAACAACTACTTTGAGAACACCAACAACCCCCACTGACCATATGGGGGTAGATAGTATGGTTCCTATTCACGCTCCTGAATTTATTTACCATTCTTCTACAAACGTTTCTATTGAAACAACTGGGTCATTCGATGTGGATACAACACCCAAGTGCAATTATGTTTACAAAATCACATCTCTCAACCACTGTTTAAGAAACTACATCCTATTTGTTTCTAAAGTGAGCTATTATATATAACTAAATAAGTACTTTTAATTCCTTCTAATTCTTGAAAACATTATGGCAACCTGATCCAACCCCTTCCCCCCCACCCTGGTCAACTTGTTGAATGGTTCGTCCTAAAAGGTGTTACTCAATCTAGATGAAGTTATATTAGCTATCGTAAATAGGTAACTTATATATTATCTATTGAGTAGAATTTCCATTTTAATAAACCATAAGCACTACAAGAGAGGCACAAAGTATATAATTGAATGAATATTCTCCAATATTTTAGAATTTTATGAAATATTCACCAAGACTTTACAATGTTTTATAATTGAATGAAAGATTCACCAATATTTTATAATTTTATGAAAGATTCGCCAATATTTTAAAAGGTTTTATGATTCAATGAAAGATTCATCAAAATTTTACAAGATTTTATAATTTTGTGAAAGATTCACCAATATTTTACAAGATTTATAATTGTATGAAAGATACCCCAATATTTTACAGGATTACATATTTTTATGAAAAAAATCACCAAAAATTATATATACATATTATATTCTTGATAAAATAGCTCTTAACATTTCCTATGTATCACATGGATTCACCCAATTATTATACTTATAAATCTAGGGGGGTTTAAAATTATTCCCGGTGAGGAAACAAAAGGAGAATAGTACAAATACTATTTGAAAAGTGGGCCCCACCCCTTTTTTAAACCAATTTGACCCAAACTTTAAAACCTCGTTGCAGTCAAACTGTGAATTTGTTTGATGAACCATTTGCACCACCGCGATTAGAACTCTGAGCTCTTCACCATGAGACATCCTTCTCCTCCAATTCAATCCTCATCCCCCAATGCACTTTGAGGAAAGAGACCCCTAGGTGTGTCATGTTTTGAGTTATTATTTCTACATTGTACATAACTTTGTCATGTCCTTTACTACACTTGGGCATGTGTGTCATGTGTGTAGGAATATACTTAAAATTCCTATACTAACCGCCGTTAACAAAGATGCAATATTTCACCCTCAAGTATGATCTCCGAACTTACCTCTCGACACCCACATTTCCCCATGATAAGCATACCCCTAACACTATTTTTGCAAACCATAAAGTCACCAATATCCCATTTTTTATGTGACATCAGCATCCAAACCGAGGACCACTCTGTCCCCTGCATGGGTGTTTTCCCTTAGAAAACCTTCATCATAATCTACATCCATGATGTCAATCCCCCAACAAGTCTAAGAAATTTGTCCCCACCAAAGTAACCTCCCTAAAGCCAATTATTCTATAGTTGCGCATTTACTCCCCTACCTCAAGCAATGCCACACAATCAAATTCCTCAGCACTAATTAAGAATAATATTTCACCATGACCTCCTCATACCTCCATGAGCATCTAACCCATCTGTAATTTTCCTTCGTATCATCACCTCTGCTAAGAAAACAATGGGGCTCCCTCCCTCCGAAATCACCAACTCTAGTTAGTTATTCCTGCATGAACATTCTACATGGGATTGACTCAAGGGAAACCCGTCTCTGCGTTTGCAAATCACCACTCATTCCATCTTAGAAAAGGTTCCTCGATTCACTGAAAAACATGGGAACCTCTCCCATCATCAAATTGACTCCCTAATTCACCAAAGACTATGAGAGTCACAACCATCATCAAATTGGTCCCCTAACACGCCCAAAACCGTGGGGACCCCACCAATTTTTCTTTATATACAAAAAGTTCCCAATTCCATGGGAACCAATGAATTATTTCCGTAACAACTCCCTTCTCTCCCTTGATCGATGGCATTGAAATCTCTCAATACCTTGTAATCATGTTTTCTTTAGACATCACTCTCTCAAGGATTGTGTTCGTAACAAATCCCTTCATCTACAATTTATCTCCCTCCATCACATACTCACTTGAAGTATAATATTGTAAGATACTCCCCATGTCTATGATTGACCAAAGGAAGTATGGGCCCCACACTTATAATCTAGTCTTGTTTTAGTTCAGTCGGTCATACTTGGTTACAATGTGATCTTCGTTCATCAAACAAGGACCTCTTCTTGTAACGATTCTTCATCTCTCATCGATGCTAAAACGTCACATTATGAGAGTTGAAGAGGTGGCAGTAGTACCTTGGGATTCCTTTTCAATCACTATAAGGGATTACCTCATACTAATTAAGGAGAGTCCTTGGTGCTCCTCAACTTAGTAGTCTCCCCTATGCTCTACAACAATACATATTATTTGCATCAAGGGGAGTCATACATTCTCAATGTACCAATGTTCAGATTTGAAAATAATATTTGTAGAAGATCTAGTACAATGCAGTCCCCCTGACTTAATAATCACTCCAAACACCCACTCATGTGGGCCTCTTCAAATTCTCATTAGTTCTGATTCTTTAGCACTAGGTACACCAATTCTAGGTTCATGTACTCTTTCATGGTTTGAGGCCACCCTTCTCCATGCCCACAACAATTTATGAGAGATCTCAGGTCTCTTCATTTTTTAGCCATTCTGGCACCTTTTCACACGAATGGGGATTCCCACCTTGTTTGT
Organism: Pseudotsuga menziesii; assembly: GCA_001517045.1. NCBI lineage: Eukaryota > Viridiplantae > Streptophyta > Pinopsida > Pinales > Pinaceae > Pseudotsuga > Pseudotsuga menziesii. The sequence continues at coordinate 48,755 of LPNX010723743.1, forward strand.
ATAAAACCAAAACATAAAAAAATTCCCCCTTTGGAAGGTCACTCTTGTCCACATAGTTTGAATAACTAACGGAGAAAGCACACAAGAAACGATGATGCATTATTGTCTCTGCAGTACCCTCTAAACCTCATACATCAAGGGGCATTTATTACCATGAAAAAATCACACACTTGCGACAATTTCACGATTCACATGGTAAAGTGTCATTGAAATACATCATGCATCTAGCCAAAGACATATTCACAAGATCCAAAGGCCACAAATGTTTCCAAAGGCCTTGCAAAAATGGAAAAACAAAATATTGCTTAATGACTTCATTGTGTAAAGAAGATGAATCATAGGGAAAGAAAGAATAGTACATAATCCTTTGTCGTTGAAAGTGGGTGTAACTTTATCATGCACGAAATCAAGAAAGAATAGTACATAATATTTTGTCATTGAAAGTGGTTGTAACTTTATCATGCAGGAAATCTTAAGCGTCAACCTCCATCCATAGAATAAGGTATTGGTTTTCCTTCACACCCATTCCTTTATACAACATTTCAATTATTTAATTATTATTTGAAATCATATGTATGGAAAAAATGGGACAATAACATTTTGTAGTTAGAAATTAAAATGATCTATAACTATTTATAATCTACAGTCATCCACAGCTGCATTGGACAAGAAGATTCAATGTAGGAATAAAAATGCAATCATCTAAGATCAATAAAAATAAAAATAAAGCACAACATGTACAGATAAATAATGCCCATTACATAAATTTCAAAATACACTAGCTAAAATTGGATATACTACAACCTACAATATCAAGAAAGGTATACTTGGATTTTACTTCCATGCCAAAATATACATCACTTTCACATTGTACACTTTTGTCACAACTCTTGTAATAAAAATTAAGCAAACATATTGGTTTCGATCCCATTTATGAAAAACATGTCAAACTTATGCAAGACTTCTAAATTTGGAAGAACTTTCTATTGCAAACAATTAGAAAAATGAGCAACAATTCAGGTGCCCATCAAGAAAAAAACTGAATACAGTGAGAGAGATTCAGGTGAGACAAGGATTTAGATTATAGCCCAATAAACTCTTCCTAACTCATATGAATGTATGTTAAGAATAGTTATGACACCAATTTAAAAAAAACAACTATGGCAACCTAAGAACTAGCAACTATCATAGATTCTCAAACTAAAAGAAACAAAATCTTCATTGTAGATTAAGTATATATAATAATGAGAGAAAATAAGTGTGCATATTTGGTAGCTGAACTTAGCAGTGTGATACAACCATAATACCTACACATTGTTCACTCTTTATACATCTCTGCATTTTATTGATAATGAAATTTGTATAATAACCAACTTATATAATCATACATCAATAATCAACTGTGTGAAACCATGAAGAATTGTGAATTTTGGGGAGGTTGGAATCCTAGAATAAACCATCCATGCGGTCTATCATTGATTTAAACCTTAAATCTCCATAAATCCATGCCATGCCAAAAGAAACACGGCACACCTTTTTTGGAATACTCCAGCTACAGAGGTATACGAAAACAGACAGCTAGAGCATAGTTCCCCCACCCTAGATTACGCAACCATCACCTAAATACTTTAAAATCCAATGGAAAAATGTATCTATCAGCCGTCATGGAGACAAAGGATATGATTTTTTTTACAAAATTTGAAGGAGTATCAAATTGGGTCAAATTAACCCCAAAAAACATTTAAATGAATTCAAAGTTACCACAGGTCGTTATTCCCCGAATCCCTTGCATGCATCTTGGCAGGTATGATAAGTGTTACAGAGTTGTACTGAGGAACTGAGTACTTCGTAAAGACTACATTCAATTTTATTTCTATTGAACTATGATGGAGTTCTACCATCAATCTTGTACATTTCCTGCACAGGAAAAAAATGGAGAAAACCCCACAAATGCAAGCGAGACACATATTTGTATCATATACTGAAATCGATACCGAAATCAAAAGACCACTTTAATATTGTCTTTTTTTTTTCCGAGCATGGATCCTCCATCTTTAGATTTATTTATATGGTTTTATAAGAATTGGATAGTCATAAAAAGTAAAAATGAATGGATGACAGAGCTTACTTGAGCTTTGTTTCAGAGTAGGTTGAATGGCATGTACGTACAACATTAACGTCTTTTTCAAAGTGCATTGATAAGTGTATATGGTAGTAGAGGCAAGCATTTATGGACATAACTTTAGCATAATGTTTTTTGCATCAAGGTTAGTTCTATAAAAAATAATACAAAATTTTCCATCTCACCATTAGACCAAACATTAGAGAGGTTTAGCTATAGAGATCAGAATCTACATCAGGACTTGCCTCTTCATGAGAGCCTGTAGATTTGAGGAACTGGATAAGGAATTTAATTTCTAAGATGTAAATAAATTCATATACCTGCCACAAAAATCAAAGGAAACAAATTATGAGAAAAACTATGGAGCATGAATCAAAATTTAGAGTATATGTTTTTAATCATTAATAAGAACCCACCTTTGGATCCAAAATTTCCTCATACTTGGAAGCTAGAAGCATTAGAGTGGCACCCACTAAATGATAGTTTCTCCTTGAGATCATTTGAATAGAAAGTTATACATAAAGAAGACTTGTGGTGAGATACAAAGTCTCTAGCATCAACCCAAACAGGTAATGTACCTGCAAATTTAGGTGCCAAAACGAAATCAAATGATGATTAAATATAGAAATAGTTATTATAACTGTGGGTAACATAATCGTTAGCAATCTACATATGTGAAGAATACAATAGATAGAAGTAGAGAACCCACCTTAATTAACCAATTCGTCAGGATTGCTCTAATTTTTCCATTGATCTCTTGTTGTCTGGGTATATAGTCTAGCACACAGCTCATGTGCTGCAAGAAGATACAACAAAAGCTATGAATTTCAAAATCCAATAGTGTGTTTGAAAAGTAGCCATCAAAAGAGATCAACCGAATATACCTCTGTGCTGTGATAGAACTTATATATATTATCAATATATTAAACCACTGCAATTGATTATGAAGGTCTCAATTGAAAAGGGGTCCTCCTTTGCCTCATGCATTTCATCATCAAATGCAAAATCATGTAAGGCCTAAAATCAAAGCTAATTATATTATTGTAATATGTCAAGATGATCGTTTCCAAGAAAAAGGAAAAACAAGAAAGAATACTTCGATTGTGTTCAGAGAATACAACATTTATTGAAAAACAGAATGCATCATGAACAAATTACTACTGCACTTTCAGATGTAAGAGTTGTTGTTAATGATTGAGGCTTTGTTATCAGTAATTTGGGCTCCTCTTTATCTCCTACAATTCCAACATTGTGATTTCAACTATGTATGCATGCAATCCTTCACATGCCAACAAAGTAATATATAGAATAGTTGATAATTTGATGAAGCTCAATCGTCAATGATAGGAAAGCTTTCAAGCTAAGTAAGAAAGCAATCATTATCAATTTATCACCTTAATCATGTCAGCAAAGCACGAGGAAAACATCACCACAGTAAGGGCTATGTGAAAAGGCATGTGTACCCTACAAGCTATGTGCAAAGGCGTAGTTAGAGATTGATCTCTCGGCTTGAAATTTCAAACAGACACAAAAATAAGATTAATATATGCATAGACTTTTGAGTCACAAAGAAACCAAAATAATGTGCGACAACAGCAGCTACCGAACAATCAAATATGAATATCAGAATTTCTATTTAGTGATGTAACATAATAATATCCTTTTCTAATTATAGTTTCAGTAGAAGCAAAAGTAATTGCACATGCAAAGGTTGGATATATGTTCTTTCATAGATAGTAGCAAGCAACAGAAGTATAGGTATTGGATTAGGGCAGTCCTATGATGGTTGAATAAACGAAAGTGGCATTCTCGATGGAATTAATGGTGCTCTTGATGGATGCATAGGTTTCTCAATTGAAGCTCGATACAAAAGAGAGCATGCCGATAAAAAAGAGTAAACATAACAAAAAAACATCAATTATGACGGTGAAATGTAAAGGTACAAATCATCTGCATGTTAAAATAGGAAAACACAATAAACAAGTACCTGTCAGGAGTGGATTTTGTTGGTGTATCAACACGATGATCACAATTAAATGGAGAAAAATAGAAAAAGATATTTAGACATATAGCATAAAATAGCATAGCAAGAAAATGGTAATTTAAAAATAATAGTATACTAACATCTGTATCAATTGCACAACATGATCCCCCTATAGCAACAAAGGACTAAGATATTGCAAAGATGAAGGAACCATTATAAAGGTGATTGTGATCGTCTGTTAACACCATACCTTGGTTGATATGTTCAATGGGGGCTTGGTTACCTTGATACAAAACATGCACAAACCATTTACATTAAGACAGTATATAAACATTATTCAATGAATATGTTAAGTAGCATGAAGCAAAAAAATTGGAATGTAAGTGCTAAAGAAGCACATGAACACGTATCTCACCTTGAATGGTCCTTCAAGGATTCTTATAACATCTTTCAGAGTGATTGTATTAATGTATTGATCTAGAGGCAAACAAATGAAATAATGTGTTTTTGGACAGGAGGGCTTGAATTTGCATTTGTAACTAGAAAAGAAAGACAAAGAAGCAAAAGCATGGATTTCATATACCTCTTTGTTGGTAACAATTTTTGCATCCATATTAAGAGGCGAGTAGATGAATAGCTTGTTTTAACTGAATTGGCAGGAAGAGAGGATGATGAGGCCAAGTGAAGTAGGCCCGATAGTTCTAAATGGAAAAAAGGGCTGAAAAGTTGTAGTAAAAGCTAATATGTACATACCATTTTATTTATTTATTTTGGATATGATAATATTAACATACCATATACTTTCTTATGGACAACATTTAAAACGAACAACTCATAAGAACAACAACATTGTAGCTAAATAAAAGTGGAGGGAAATTATATGTACAACTATAAGAACATGAAAAAAGGAGGTGCTTTAATTTTTCAGTTGAAATATGTGCATGTAGCATCAGTTGAAATAGGGCTTGAAATAAAGGAAGCAAAATACACTAAAATATGGCATTAAGAGTCACACTATTTAGAGCACATGAACATATCTCTGCTGGTTTTAAAAAAAACATGTTTTCCTCAATTCCTATGTCCAACTGTTCAAGATCCCTTGCAAATGAAAAATATATAGGAAGGTGTAGTGAACAAAACACTAGTACAAAATGAAACCAAGTATGCATGAGAGAACAACTAATGATGATATATAATAATAGCATAATTTCATGAGTTAAGTTGATAGAAACTATAACATGAAGGGCCACAATATTGATTTGAAAGCAGTGAAAGTGAATAAAACAATAATATGACTTGTCTTACCAATTACACATCTAGGTATTCCTTAAAACACTTGGACGGAGAAAAAGTAATAAATACACATTTCATGTAAAAATATTGATAGTAAAATGCTCACACGAATATGAAAGTGAAAGTACTTTTAATTAGGTATTTACTTCTCTAATGTAATATAATGTAGTCTGCAAATAAGTATAGTCTACAGTGGTAAAGTTGAATTACACCCATAGACAATTCAAAGAGTAATAAAGCTGTGTTTTTTAAATGTAAACCATAGAGTGAGGAGCAAAAGCCATGCTAGTAGACACATTTAATTTGTACAATGTCTATATAGAGAGGGATGTGGGGAATTAAGAAGTACATGAAACACATGTAGGGAAAAAGTAGGTGTAAGGAGAGGCAAAAGGGAAATGCACAAAAGTATGAGCAGTCAATCATATATGCAGGTGGGGGAGTGACAACGCCAACACCATTTGCAGTTTATTTTTGAACCAAGACACGGTTTTTAAATTATGAAGTCTTGACAGGTCATGCACAGAGTATCCCTTTCATGCATATGGATCATGGGTGGAAGGAAGGTTTTCAGGTCTGATAGAAGTGTGATAGAAGTGCTTGTTGTTCCTTGATCTTTCAGCAGATTTTGGAAAGGATGTTGATATATCCGGTATCCATCTTTGTTGTATTAGGGATATAAGTGAAAGACAACTAAACATTATAATATTTACATATTAAAATCATATAAATGAAATAAACTTAAAGGAGAATGTGTTAAATTGAAGTTGTGTTGTTGAGTGAACATGTAAGACAATGGTTGAAACATTCGGTGTGTTTTCCTATATTTATGTGAAAATAAATGAATACAAATGTGTAGGAAAGTGTGCTTTATTTAAAGTAAAACATAAAAAAACATGAGTAGTAAGTTGTACTTGCATGTGTGAAAGATATTATATTTATGTGTTTGCAAGAACTGAAATTTCACAAAGCAATATAATAAACATGCACACAAGTCTTTGTCCAATGTCAAAACTGTGATTTATATCAATAGTAGGTCATAGGAGAAATAAATATTTTAGATATGTTGATTATCACTTTTGTAATCATGTAGTTAGAAGGAGGGATAAAGCTCTGTTGATGTTGTTAAGTGGGTTTTCATTTTCTGGTTCGTGTTGAATTGTGTTTTGTGGAACTTCCCTACAATAAATTTGGGTATCATGTGCCAAAGATACTATATTGTGTGTTTGAAAGGGAGTGTTTTTCGTAAGGAATGGGTATATTAACCATGCATGCAAATATTGGTCCAATGGTAACATTGCTCTTTAGATCAATAAAAGATCCTAGGATAGAGTTCAAGGATATCATCCACTGATCAATATGTAGAGCAAGTTCAAGGAATTGGCATCACCTATAAATGTCCCCATTGGCCATCACCAAATGGAATTGTTTAAAAAGTTAGATTTTAATATTATATGTTATGTAGAAGGTGTTGCATATACCTACATATAAAACTCTAAATAAGTGGTGCTAGTCTAAGTTGGAAAGAGTCTCAACTCTATAAGTGATTCCTCATTACGGTCACATAGAGGATTTTTCTAGAGATGTGAAACTAGTTCAAAGCATCAATGGTTTTTTCTATGCCTTTAATCATTGCCATTATGGCGTAAGAATATGTAGACCTAGGAGAGGGTTGCATAATGGTTTGTATTCTATGGTGAAGGGTAACACACTTGCAGAAACAAATATTTGATAACAAAGGACAATTTTTGATTGTGTTCATCATTAAGAGGGCATGGAGATACGTGGTAAGAGTGCATGGCAAGGTTGAGCATTTGGGTTTGATTCCTATGACCTAGCATGTCCAAAGGTTTCACACTATTCATGGTTTTCTCTAATTGGATTATTAAATGGTATGAATACCATAGAGTGTAGAAGTGTGATAGGAAAATTGCATGCATGTTGAAGTGTACCAACATTCAGAACCATAATTTAGGCAATGTTGTTTTTATTTTTGATGCAGTAAACCACAAAAGTCAAATTGATTCCATATATATCTCTAACGGTAATGTGTTTAGTTCTTCATGTACTACATGTGAAAGAGTATAGGTCTTATGAGGTATTTTTTAATTTATATTGTGCATGCAAGACAATGATGTAATGTAAAGTGTATGGTAGAAGGTGATAGTGAAGGCCAAGGTAAGTGACATTTGATGCACATACAAATGAAGGGAGATAGAAAGTGAAATAAATCCATGATTGCAGGAGGTGTTTTTGTTTTTGTTTTTTTTGGGGGGAGGTGACAAGGACTGGCAACATGATTTTGTATTTAAACAATGGGAGTGGGAAAAAAACTATATATGAAACACAAGAATATAGATGTGTTGTGTTGCATGTATAAGGGAGATAAGGAGAAGCATTGAATGGGTATAAAAATATAAAAGTAAAAGAGTTTAGGTTTGTTAATGGACCTGACTTGCAATAGATTTAGATGCAATTAAACTTTCCTCTTGCTTTCGGTGTTGGATGCAAGCACTATCTTGCATACGTGCGTATCGAGAAAAAGAGAATGTTGGAGTTATGCATAGGTCAAAAAGATGTCCGACTTTGGAAACAACAGTAAATGTAAGGCCTTGGCGATTAATGTTGCCAATGTCAATTATTGCCTTTTGTAAGGTCATGCCTTGTGCTTTATGGATTGTTAAGCCCCAAGCCATGCAAAGTGGAAGTTGCCTGCGATATCCCCTTGTTATAGGTAAGATTGGCACATAGTTTGGGTTGGAATTATCCTATGGTGGACCCTTGTAATGCATAAAATTAACAATAACAAACAAAGGAAGGTTGGGTGGAGTAGTAGTAGTGTTGTAGAGGATTGCAACAAATTGGCCAAGAGCTCCGTTAATAAGGCCTACCTCAAACCAAAGGTTTGTGGTAAGCATAACTTGTTGGCCAATGGAAATTAGAACAATTAGAGATAGTTGTTCATCTTCTATTGCTAACATTGATGGTTTCCTTCATATTTCTGCTAAACAACGTGCAACTGGGGAATTTAGGTGTTTAAGCATTGGTTTGTTATGAAAGGCAACAAAATTGTTAGTCAAGAACAAGTGGGTGGAATGTTCAAATGTTTGATTCTCATCTTGTGAAAGAGAAGAATATTTCCTTGACATGAGAAGGTGCCAGTAAGCAAGATTTTGTGTTGCATTTTGGAGTTTGAGAAGGAGGCTTCGAAATGAAACTTAAGTAGGGTTGTTGCCTTGTTGACAATTTTTTTTTGATATTGTTACAAATGTGGTGAAGCTATGCCAGAGGATGTTTCCATGCGATGCCTCTACATACATGGGGATATTTTTTACAAGGGGAATCCGAGGTCTCTAACGAGGATTATGGAACCATCTCCAAAAGGACAGGTTTGATGGGATGGGAATGCTTCATGAAGACGAGCATCAATGTTGGTTAAAATTATTGGGCCGATGAAACTCATTTCATCAATAAGGATGTAACATACAGGGTGAAGACATTATTAGAGGTTAGCAAGGGCTTGTCCCTCAAGTAGTTGAAGTGTGATTATTGGGATGTAAAGGCCAGAATGTATTGTAAGTCAATTTATGTTAAAGGTTGCGACACAAGTTGGAGCAAGTAAGAGAAGGGGCGATGAAGTATCCTCAGATGCTGAATGAAGTGAAGATTGCAAGCAACCAATCAAATAAGATTTCCCTGTGCATGCAGTTCCTTGGATTACCATTTTCAAGGGGTTGGTGTTTGTGTGTTGTCTATAGTGGGACATAACAAGATCAGAGGCAGTGCGTTGAGTTTGAGATAAGACGTAGTTAGGGTGAATGTTGAACATCGGTGAACAAGTACTTATTTTGAAGAACATTTCCAATCAATGAATGAGATGGACGATTCTTACAAGTGTAAAGGGATTTGTGAGTGCCACCAATTGTGTTTGGTGTCAAAGTCACAATGACCAAGCATGAGAAGGTCATCAACTTGGATGTTGTTTCCAAGGTGTAGGTGAGAGAGGATCTCCCATTCAGACATGTCCATGGGGGAGGGCCCAAGAGATTCATGAGGGGAAGAAGTTTCAGAGTCAGTATCTGGGGGGGTGTAGGGTGGCATTCAACATGTCAAGCAGTGTAATTGTAATGGAAAGACTCCCAAGCTGAGAATATTTCCAATTCTGTGCATCCAATGTCATGTGGTAATGCATGAAAAGGTTTCTAGAGGAGGAATTCACTCCAACAAAAAATGACATAATGAGGGAAGTCAAAGAAGAGAGGAAGGACACACACAATTTTGGGAGTTTTGTGGGGGTTCCATTGACAGGATCACCTATAAGTAGAGTAGGACCAAAATCATGCATATTTAACAAGGGGAAATTTCTCAAGTGAAGGATCTCTTTGAATGTAAGCAATAATTAAGGTGGGTGGTGTGGGGGTCTTTGGGAGGTCTAGTGAGACACCTTTGAAAATAGTATGGGAAACATTGGGAGGTCCTTGTAATATGGGTCATTGGACGTTTTGAATTCTAACCAGGGTATTTTTTAAGGGTTATAATAGTATACTTAAGTATAGCATTCTAAGCGATTATTTTGGAATGAAACACACACACACACACACACACACACACACACACACACACACACACACACACACACATATATATATAAGTAGGTGAATATTAAATATGAAACATACAATTTACTACTGAAACTTGTAAATTTTGGGGAATATTACGATAAAAAAATATTTTATGTTAAATATAGGAGATATTAGAGCCTAAAAATGACCAAATAGCGAATTTATTTTTTGAGAAAAACCCAAAAATTAGCCAATTGGCAAAATTTTGCCCCTAAAGTTTTCCCCGATTCTAACACAACAAGGACATTTGAACGACTAACAATGAATTCATATGGCTTGTTTGCAGCATTGCATTTACATACAACAATGATGTCCAAGTCTAGAAAGAGGCATGGATGTGACATGGCTATTGTGGATATGTCTTGGGGGAACTAATAGTATGGCCAAAGTATTTGTATTTGCCACAACGTGTGTGTGTTACTTGTAGTATTAAGTTGACACGGGAAATTAACATTTCTTCGATTTGAGTTAGTCATTCAAACACAAATGGCTGGTGTCCAGGTTCCATATTTTTTTCTAAGGAGAATTGATGTCCGTGGTACACTCAAGTACATCGAGAGCATGTATAGCTACCATGGAACAACTCCGTTTTAATGCCTGGATATGATTCTTGGTAGATGGAGCAAATCTGAACTGGGTGTAGGTGCTCAAGTCTTTTGTGAAAGTGACGTTGAGCATCTGTTAAGGGGGTGGTGGATGGCATGGGTGGACAGGGGGGTGTAGCAAATGTGTGCATTGGTGGAGCATTGAGTTTTGCAAATGTAGGGGTGGATGTGATTGTAGGTGGATCAAATTGGATTAGTGGTGGGTTACGTGATGGGGTGGTTCTAGAAGTGATGGTGGGATGTGTGGATCGATAATGAAGGCATCGCTATGTGTTGAGATGGTCTTTGTTGTGTCCATAAATAATCCTTCATCGTGCATTTCTTTGTTCAATTCCAATATTGGATGGCATAGGTACATTGAAGGAAAACAAGTTTGTGGTAACCCTGTAGAAGACATAAATGGGGTGGTTGCACGTATAAATAAAGTAAGTAAAGGGAAATATGGAAGCACGTATATTATGTAAATAAAGGGATTCCACATTGAAAAATGTATTTCTAAATACACGACTAAAATCCAAATAAAGGTATAGAAATAAATAATGTGCAAAGCATGTGTTTGACAATTTTCCATCATAAATATGTAGTTGAGAGGTAGACCGAAAAAAGCATAGTATATAAAAGAAAAACATACATAAAATACTAAACATTGTATCCATGTAATAAAACATGCACCATTGGTCACATGCATATAGATAAGTATAGTGTCTATGAACCATTTAAAGTCTCAGTTTAAAATAGATACAAGTTAATGTATTTGAAAACATATATAATCGTATGAGCATACAAAAAATAGTAGATAATTACATGAGATAGTAATGAAAATGTATCAGTATATACTGGTAGAAGCCTACATGAAAGTAGGAAGGACATGGGAAAAAATAAAATGATAGCGATGAAGTGGGAGGAAATAATTTAATGGTGATGAAGTTGAAAGTATTAGGAACATAGGCTTTGCAGCTGGGAAAATATCTATAGAATATATACAGGTAGAATGAAGGAGAGAATCATTTGGAAACTATGGGAGGGTGATGTGATTGGGTGTTGGGTAGAGAGGAAGGGTTGTTGCATAGATGCGAGGTCAAATACGACGTGGAATAGGTTGACTACAAGATGTAAGTGCATTTATTTCTTTGAGGAGGATGGATGTCGGAGCTAACAATGGTTGTTTTCAATTGTTCAGTGGCATTGAAAGTCTCTATCTTAATGGATAAAGTGAAAAGGTATTTTCATGAGGTCGATTCTATAGCTATATCCTTTAAGGAAGATGGTTTAGTGGAAAGGACACAAAAAAAATATGCAGATACACCAAGGAGTTGGTTTTCTGCATCATCAAAATTTGTGGCAACATTGATCTAGTCGGTGTGGTGTTGCAAGGAAACCTTCAACATGCACCTATAATCACACTATGAAAAATCACCAACGCACTTGATGCATGCTAGATTTTTATCATTTCGAAAATATGATCTAGGATCTTATTTGAGAGAATAACATGCACAACAATAATTACAAGAGACAAGACACACAAAGAATTTTCCTTGGGGAAACCATAAAGGAGAAAACCCCACAACTTCCTCAGAGATATAATTAGCACCAATGGTTGCAGTAAAAACCAAAGACAAAAAGATGAACTCCAACAGTTTTTCTCTCTCTCACTTGTGTGATATCCTCTTCTCTCACCTATGAGCTATAGTTGGGTGAGTGTGTGTGATAAATATAGAGGCTCACTCTCTATTTATACTAGTTTCTGACTTGCTAATAGCTTACCAGGGCCGGCTTCTCTAGGAGAGTCTAATAACCCTAGTGCCCCTCAACTGTGGGGACTTTCCCCCCCAATCAACAAGGAGGGTTAACCTCAACTCAATTGTGGGGACTATTTCCATGACTTACAATGGAGGGTTAACCTCACTGACTTTATTATATTAATGACTCTCCTGACAAGAATATCAGGGTACAAAGAAATACAAATGATTCTCCTGATAGGAACATCGGGGTACAATATAAGATATACAAGTGAATACATTCCGAAGTTACAAAAACATCAACACTCCCTCTTAACTAGGAAATTATTCTCTTGACACAATTCATCAGCACAAGTCTTCGTTAGTAGATCATCATCAAAGTCACTGCTCTCGCTATCTTGAGCAAATGGTGCTATCTCTCAATTCTACTCGTCATAGGAAGTTCTATAGAGCCAACCCTTTTTCATGATGGTTGTAGGCCTAGCCTCCATGTAGGTCTTCATCTTCTTTGGCACTTATATCTGACCATGTGGGGAACACATCCCGCAACCATGTCAGAAGGGCTATGCACATACATCTGACCATGTGGGGAACACATCCTGCATCCATGTCACAAGGGATTTGCACTTACATCTGACCATGTAGGGAAGACATCTCATATCCTGCATGTTACAAGGGCTCTGCACTTACATTTGACCATGTGGGGAACAAATCCCACATCCATGTCAGAAGGGCTCTACACTTACATATGACCGTGTGGGGAACACATCCTGCATCCACATCAGAAGGGCTCTGCACTTACATCAAACCATGTAGGGAACACATCCCACATCGTGTCAGAATGGCTCTACACTTACATCTGACTATGTGGGGAACACATCCCACATCTGTGTTAGAAGGGCTCTGCACTTACATCTGACCATGTGGGGAACACATACCGCAACCATGTTAGAAAGGCACACGGACTCATCACTTCCCCTGGGAAGGAACCTCGATCTGGAGAACACCAATATTCTCCCTGAAGTACTCAAACTTCACTCTGGCCATTTCTACCATAGAATCACATTAGGGTTGATTACGTCCAAGGATAACCTGCGAACTTCTCCAGGACTAATTACATTCGAGGACAACCTACAGGACTATTTACATCTGAACAACCTGTGAGCTTCGCCGGGATTTTATGCTCAGACAACCTGTCTCACTGGTTATGCTAGAACTCCCTCTTTTGAGAGATATCGATCTGGATCATATACTGGAGTTGTTAGATTTTTATCAATTTAGAAAGTATTATCTTAGGATCTTATCTGAGAGAATAATGTGCACAACAATCAATCACTAGAGACAATAGACACAAAGATTTTCCTCGAGGAAACCATAAAGGAGAAAACCCCACAACTTCCTCAAAGATAGAATAAGCACCAATGGCAGCAGTAAAAACCAAAGACAGTAAGATGATCTCCGACAGCTGTTCTCTCTCTTATCCCAGCTCCTTCTCTCTCACTCATGCGCTACAACTAAGTGTGAGTGAAAGTGTGATAAATAGAAAGGCTTACTCTCTATTTATACTAGTTTCCGACTTGACAATAAATTACTAGGGTCGACTTCTCTAGGAGAGTCTAATAACCCTAGTGCCCCATAACTACGGGTACTTTAACCCCTGATCAACAAGGAGGGTTAAACTTTGTGACTTGACATGACTTGTTTACATTATTTAATCTCCCGATAGGAACATCTAGGACTAATAAAATACAATATATGAAATACATAAGTGAATACATTCTGAAGTTACAAATACATCAACACTCCCTCTTAACTAGGAAGGTATTCTCTTGACACAATTCGTCAGCACAAGTCTTCTTCTCTGGATCAAGTCTGGATCATCACTAGATCATCATTGAAACTGGATCATCATCAAAGATAAATCATCACTGGATCATCATCAAATCTATATCATCACTAGATCATTGTCAAAGCTGTATCATCACTGCTTCCATTATCTCGATCAACTGGTGCTATCTCTCAATTCTTCTCATCATAGGAAGTTCTACAGAGTCAACCCTTCTTCATGCTAGTTGTAGGCCTAGCCTCCATGTAGGTCTTCATCTTCTTCAGCACTTATATCTAACCCAGTCAGAAAGGCCCACCCAGAACTTATATCTGACCATGGGAAGAGCACATCCACCACCATGTTAGAAAGGTACACCCAACACTCACACCCATCGGCATGGTAGGACACGCCATCTACCATCCGATGAAATGCCCAGCACTTAAATCCATTGGCATGACAGGACACACCATCTATCATCCAAGGAAAGGACCAACACTTACATCTATTAGCATAGCAGGACACACCATCTATTATCTAGAGAAAGGAACAACACTTATATATGACCCATTCAGAAAGGCTCAACACTTATGTCTGACCCAGTTAGAAAAGGGTCAACACTTACATCCTCTTGCATAGTAGGACACACCATCTACTATCCAAGGAAAGGCTCTGCACTTACATCCACTGTCATGATAGGACACATCGTGTATCATCCAAGGAAAGGCTCAACACTTATACCTACTAGCATGGTAGGACACTCCATCTACCATCCAGAGAAAGGCTCTGCACTTACATCTGTCGGCATGATAGGACACTCCATCTATCATCCGGGGAAAGGCTTTGCACTTATATTTGAACATGGGAGGACCCACCTACCACCATGTCAGAAGGGCTCTTCACTTACATCTGACCCAGTCAGAAAGGATTTGCACTTACATCTAACCATGGGAGGACCCGCCTACCACCATGTCAAAAGGGCTCCGCACTTACATTTGACCCGGTCAAAAAGGCTCTGCACTTACATCTGACCATGGGAGGACCCACCTGCCACCATGTCATAAGGGCTCTACACTTACATCTGAACTAGTAATAAAGGATCTGCACTTACATATGACCATGGGAGGACCCACCTACCACCATGTCAGAAAGGCTCTCGGACTCATCACTTCATCTTGGAAGGAATGTCGATCTGGAGAACACCAAGATTCTCCCTAAAGTACTCAAACTTCACTCTGTCTAATGGCTTGGTCAGCACATCATCTATCTACTCATCCATTGCAACATATTGGAGCTTCACTGCTCCTCTCTGCACCATATCCCTGATATAGTGATATTTGATCTCGATGTGCTTTGACTTGTCATGGAACACTGGGTTCTCTGACAACTTCACGCAACTCTGGTTTTTGCAATATATGCAAGTAGCATCCATCTGGAGATCAAATAAATCAGATAGTAACTTCCTCAGCCACACTGCCTCACAACTAGCAAAACAAGCCGTGACATACTCTGCTTCGGCTATACTCAGTGCCACACAAGATTGCTTCCTGCTAAACCAAGAGATCACTCCTGATCCCATATTGAAGCAACACCCTAAAGTGCTCTTCCTATCGATGGCACTTCCTTCCCAATCTGAATCAAGATAACCTTCTAGGTTAATCTTCTGATCTGCCTCATACTTGAACCCATAATCAACTGTACCCTTTAGGTACCTCAGAATATGCTTTCCAGCAATCAGGTGAACATGTCTTGGATCTGTCAGGAATTGGCTCAATGTGTTTACATCAAATCAAATATTTTTTCTTGTATTCATCAGGTGCATCAAGGACCTAATCGTCTGATGAAGCATCATTCAATAGCTTCAGGTTTGATTCCATAGGTGTGGTCATGGCCTTCCAGTCCATCATCCCAAACCTCTTCAGGATCTCTACTGCATACTTCCCTTTTCCTAGGGAGATTCCATCTTCACTCTGCCACACCTCCATGCCTAGAAAGAAGTGTATCATACCCAAGTCCTTCATCTCAAACTTGGCAGCAAGCTTCCTCTTTGTATCAGCAATCAACCCATCTACACCTGTTACAGACGGGTCATCTACATACAGTAGGAGTATCACTGGGTTCCATTCTTCAACCTTGTAGTAAAGGTTGGAATATAATTTACTCTTGGTCAAGCCAAAACTAGATAGGAAGCTGTCAATTCTACCGTACCATGTCCTTGGTGCCTGTTTCAAACCATGCACGGCTTTCTTCAATTTACACACATGAGTCTTCCTGTCATGTGTCTCAAAACCGAGTGGCTGCTCCACATACACTTCCTCTTCTACCACACCATTCAAGAAAGCAGTCTTGACATCCTCTAGTGTATCTTCCATTTCATCACTGCAACCAGATCAAGTACCGATCTGATGGAAGTGTATATGGCTACAGGTGCAAAATTTTCTTCATAATATATTCCTTCTTTGTGGGAGAATCCATGAGCCACAAATCTTGCTTGATATTTCTCTATGCTACCATCTGCAGCATGTTTGATCTTCTAGATCCACTTGGAAGTCACAATAGACTTCCCCTCTGGTCTAGGGACAACATCCCAGACATCATTCTTCATGATCGACTGGTACTTCTCGATCATAGCATCCTTCCATTCTTTCTTCTCTGCCACTTCTTCATAGTTGGAAGGTTCTTTATCAATGATGTCACATAACATGGCTACATAACAAGAGAAACACCTAGTTCTTTTCCTCTCTCTGTGCATTTCTTCTGGAGTCCCATATCTTTCTGCACCTTGGATAGCCTCTCGTACCCATGCAGGTTTCCTCTTGTGAGGATTATTTTCTTGGGGTGGATCTACAAGTTCCTGGGGTTCTTCTATTTCTCGATATTTATCTTGATTTGCATTGTTCATAGTTGTATCTTGAATTTTGGGTACTTTTGTTTCTTCAGAGTCTTCAACTGGTCTCTTTATGGATTTGTTGCCAGCTGAGTCTTTGTCGATTGTTACGTCTTTGCTAATGTCGGTATTCTTGAATCCTGGGAAGTATATTCTATAATCTTTTGAGCTTTGACTATATCCCACAAATATACCCTTCTTTCCAGAAGGATCTAACTTGGTCCTCTTTTCTTTTGGAATGTGTATGTATACTGGACAGTTAAATATCCTGAGATGGCTGACCTCTGGTTTCTTTTTGGAAAATACTTCTTTAGGTGTTTTGTTCTCAAGTACTCTATGTGGAGTATGGTTTTGTACATACACAACTTTCCTGGCGGCTTCTGCCCATAGATGCATGGGAATATCTTGAGCATGAAGCATTTCCCTTTCATCTTCCATGATCATTCTATTCTTCCTCCTGCAACCCCATTCTGTTGTGAATTATATGGAGTGGTCAACTCCCCCTTAATCCTTGAATATCTGCATAACCCTTTGAATTCATTTGATGTGAATTATCTGCCATTGTCTGATCGAAAGGATTTGATCTTCTTTTCTGTGTGTTTCTTGATCAAGGCTTTGATCTTCTTTTCTATGTGTTTCTTGATCAAGGCTTTGAATTCCTTGAACTTGCTGAATACTTCATATTTGTTCTTCAAGAAGTATATCCATGTCTTCCTAGAAAAATCATCAGTGAAAAAAACATAGTATACATACCCACTCAATGAACTGGATGACATCGGACCACATACATCGGAGTGGATGATTTCCAAGATTCCTTTTTCCTTTCTCTCACTACTTGGAAATATTTTCTGTGTTTTCCTTTTGCACATCCTTTGTAGACACCGTCATGTTTTGTCTATATTTTTGGAAGACCTTCAACAACTTTGCTCACAATTGGTAGTGCTCTATAGTGCACATGTGCAAGCCTTCTATGCCAAAGTTCATTTGGATCTACTGATTCATGGACCAAGGATTTCTTTGGTTGGCCCTTCAGTTTTTATAGTCCTCCTTCTTGTTCCCCAATCACTACTGCATCATCTATAGTCTTTCTCTTTGGCCACATAAGAACTTGGCCATCTACAAATGAAACCCTTATTCCTTTTGCATCCAATGCAGATATGGAGAGGATATTATTCTTTATTCCTGGTACAAACAAGACATCCTTCATATTCATAGACTTTCCAGAGTCTAGCTTAGAGGAGGATTCACCACTACATTTTATTGGATATTGGTAGTCATCCCCAAGTTTCACCTTATGAGGTGAATCATGTTTGGACAGTTTCAAAAAGGATTCTTTGAATCCTATCATATGCTTGGAAGCCCCAATGTCCATAAGCCAATCATTGCTTCCATGTGTGACAGTTCCCGTGAGAGCGGAAATCAAAACATATTCTTCATCACTTGAAGAATCATCACTTTCTTGTTTGATTCTCTTTATGGAAGCTTCATCATCCTCTGCAGCATGAGCATGATGTTTTTAGGACAATCTTTGGCTTCTTGTGAGAGCCACTTTTTTTTTTAGGACAATCTTTGGCATAGTATACTCTCTCATCACAAGTAAAACATCTAAGTTTAGATAAATCTTTGTTATATTTTCTCGGGTTATCTTGCTGGTGAGAATGATTACCTTTGGGACGATGATAGGGCCCTTCTGCTTTTCTTGGAGTTTACTGTGAGAGCTTGATCTTCACTTCCCATCTTTTCTTCTCGGGCTACTATTTGAGCTTCTTCTTGTGAGCATTCCTTCGACAGTATTCTGAAGGTGAATAGCTTTCTTCTAGCACAAATCCCTTGAATGAAGGAGTCCCATGACCTAGGGAGACCATTCAAGGTGGTCATCACAATATCTGCATTCTCTACTTCTTCATATACTGCTTCAAGTTGTTCTTTGATGTGGGAGACCCTTGTAAAGTATGATTATATGGTCTCCGCAATCTGTATCTTCACATTCTTTAACTAGTTCCTCAAAGTCATCTTCCGATTTATGTTCTTTCCATCAAACAGCTTGGTCAAGGATTCAAACATCTCTTTAGGTGTCTTTAGGGATGACACCTATGGTATGAGGTGATCCTTGATTGAATCAGCAATAATCCTCTTGGCCATGATCAAGTTATTCTTGTGTAAGGTCTTAGCCTCATCTCCCTCTGGAACTGGAACCTCTTCAATAATGTAAGAGTCCAACTCATTTTCTTCCAGGACCAGGGAGATCCTATACTTCCAAGATCGAAAGTTATCAACTCCCTCAAGATTTTCATCAATCTTGGTGTGATGAGACATCTTAACTGAGAACCTCAAATGGAAATACAAAATTTTTAGATCTTACTAATTTGAAAATATGAAAACTGGATCTGGAGCTAATCTTCTGCAGTGCTGGTTTTTTGGTTCTAGGGCAGATTATGGTTTGACTTTCCTAGAGTTATACCCAACCAACAACCTTGATTTTTGTCTCTAAACTTCAATTTTGAGGAGGAGAGAAATCCTAGCCTGGGCTCACTCAAAAATTTCTCTTTAGTGAAAAGCACTAATTTACCGATGTAGTGGTAGGTCAAAAACTAAAAGTGCTCAGAATCAGATTCTGCTTCGAAAGAAAGATGCGCCCTTCAATGGAGGTTCATCCTAGCCTCCTTTTGCTGATGGATTATGGATAGAGACCCAAAAAGTAAGAATCCATATCTTCTGTAGCTGCACAATGTATTCTTCTCAGGTTAGCTCTAATACCATGTTAGATTTTTATCAATTTAGACAGTATTATCTTAGGATCTTATCTAAGAGAATAACATGCACATCCATCAATCACAAGAGACAATAGACAGAAATATTTTCCTCGGGGAAACCATAAAGGAGAAAACCTTGCAACTTCCTCATAGATAGAATAAGCACCAATGGCAGCAGTAAAAATCAAAGACAATAGGATGATCTCCGACAACTGTTCTCTCTCTTATCCTAGCTCATTCTCTCTCACTCATGTGCTACAACTGAGTGTGAGTGACCATGTGATAAATAGAGAGGCTCACTCTCTATTTATACTAGTTTCTGACTTGGAAATAACTTACTAGAGCTAACTTCTCTAGGAGAGTCTAATAACCCTAGTGCCCCACAACTGTGGGGACTTTAACCCCTGATGAACAAGGAGGGTTAACCTCTATGAATTTACATGGCTTGTTTACATTATTGATTCTCCAGATAGGAACATCAGGGACTAATCAAATATAATATATGAAATACATAAGTGAATACATTATGAAGTTACAAATACATCAACAAGAGCTTCACTGCTCCTCTCTCAGCTGTACTCAGTGCCATGCAAGACTGCTTCCTGCTAAACCAAGAGATTACACCTAATCTCATACTGAAGCAACACCCTGGAGTGCTCTTCCTATTAATGGCACTTCCTTCCCAATACGAATCCATATAACCCTTTAGGTTAATCTTCTTATTCATATCATACTTGATCCCATACTCAACTGTACCCTTCAGGTACCTCACTGCATGCTTTGCAACCATCAGGTGAACATGTCTTGTATTTGTCAGGAACCGAAACAATGTGTTCATAGCAAAGAAAATATCTAGTTTTGTATTCACCAGATGGATCCATGTCCCAATCATCTTGAACTCGGCAGCAAGTCTCCTTCTTGCAACTTTAATGCGTTCTCGTTTTCTGTCAGGAACAAGTCATCGACATATAACATGAGCATCACTAGTCTTCCTCGTTCAACCTTGAAGTAAAGGTTGGAGTCCCTTTACTCTTGGTAAATCCTAGAACCATCAGTAAGTTGTCCATCCCATCGTATCATGTCGAATCTCAGGATATTCTGCATTCACTCCCTCTGAAGCAGAGCATCATTCTCCCTCTGCCTTTTGTATTCTATGTATTGAAACATTCTGTATTGGAGTGACAAGTAGCTTCCTTTGCTACTAATATTATATGTATCCATCTAGGGTCACTCGATACCAAGATCCTCTATCTTGAACCTTTTCAAAATTTATTCTTACACCCATCTATGAGCTTTTCATCCTCTAAGGATTTCATATTCAACCTTGTAGCAAAGGTTAAGATCTTTATCACTCTAGGCGATCTTCAAGATCCTCATGTATGTGTTATCCCATGGGTGCCTTTTGATCTCGTACAATGCCTTCTTTAATTTGCACACATGAGTTTGTCTGTCATGTGCCTCAACTCCCAATAGTAGCAAATGTCTCTTCTTAGTTTATGCCTTCTTTCTGTGAGATTACTCGTGCTACAAATCTTTCCTTGTATCCAATGATGTTTCCATCTACTACATGTTGGATTTACAGAATTTCGTTCAGGTATCGATACTGCATCGTAAACATCATTTTTCTTAAACTGGTACACTCATTCCCTTTCTTCTTGGCCATTTCTTCATACCTAGAAGGTTATGCATCAATGATTTCACTCAATAGTGTCACATAAATCCATTGTGTATGATACATATTTCTTTCTTTGAAATTATCATCATATTATTCTTCATCTTGTATTATTTCTCAAATTGTCATCACTTGTTCTTCGGAACAAGTCTCATCCTTCTTTTCTTGTAGGCGATTTTACATGATCTTTCCTATTAGTCAAATGCATTAGTTGTATGGTTAGAAACATTTTAGAAGGTATAATGGAAAATTTTTATGCATAAAGATATAATCATGCAACTATTTTAGCCAATACAACATTTATCCATATATTATGGAAACTTTCTAGATGCCTTCCATCTCTACCATGACATCATTGAGATTGTGCACTAATCCAATATGTCAGCAAAGAGGTTTCATTCTAGATAAGTAGCAATGGAGATTTGTATAGAACCATGGGATACTTACCCATAACATGCATGTCATTAACGCAAACATTCTATCATGCATAACACATCAATTGAATATAAAAAAATGCATAACAAAATAATATCATGAAATGACAATTGAATACTTATCTTTATTTGTTTCGTGGGTAGACTCCTTCTTTTAGATTCATCATCTTCTTCATTCATGACATCATAAATTCTTATCCAAATGCTAAGATGGATAAGAAGTTCTTCAAGAATTGAGTCCTTCATATTCCTCATCGCTTGAGGGATCTTCTTTGGATCGTGAGAGCTTGACCTTCAATTGCTCTCATTTTCTCTTCTCTAATTATGAGTCAAGCTTATTATTGTTTGCATTCTTCCAAGAGTCTTCTGAAGGTAATCACTTCCTTTTGGCACACATTCCTCGAAAGAATGAATCCCATGATCTTGGGAGGTAATTCTAGGTGGTTATAACCATATCTTATTCTTCTTCGATTGCTTCATCATAGCATCGAACACTTCCTTTTGGTGTCTTCAAGGATGGAACATGAGGAATGAGATGATATTTAGTAGAATATGCAATGATTCTCTTGGATCCCTCTAGCTCTTATAACTTCTTTATTGAAATTCTGATGTACACCAATTTCAAGGATCATGGAGTTCTTATACTTCTTCCGATTTATATTATTCCTTTCAAAATAGCTTGGTCAAGGAATCAAACATATCTTTAGGTGTATTTAGGGAAGACACTTGTGGTATAAGGTGATCCTCGATTGAATCAGCAATGATCCTCTTGGCCTTGACCAATTTTTTCTTGTGTAACGCTTTATCCTCATCTCCCTATGGAACTAGAACCTCTCCACTTATGTAGGTGTCCAATTCATTTTCTTCAAGAACCAATGAAATCCTATACTCCCATGCTCGAAATTTTTTCAGTTTCACCAAGCTTGTCATCAAGCTGGTGTGATAGGTCATTTTGAAATGAGAACCTCAAATGTAAATAGAAAAAGCTTAGATCTTATTGATTTGAGGTGTCAGCCCCGGTTCCAAAGCTGGTTGATCTAGGGATTGTCAGAGAAACCCTAATTTTCAAACTTGGAACCTTTCAGATCTAATTGGATAGAAATATTCACCTCTTCAAGGAGAGCTGTCCAATGTACTCCTTTTCAGAAAATAGTGGAGGGAAGCTCCTGGAACAAGAAGCCCTAGTTTTCCAATTTCTACTGCATAAATTCCTGATATTGTTTTTGTTGTCTCTCCAAAAGTACTGCTCCTCTATGTCTAAAATTTCATACTAAGGTATCCTCGTCTATCTCATTTCTAACACCATAGGTTTTAGCATAATTGGTTTGACCAATTGGTACTTATGAGAGTCTTTCCAAGGTGACTTCTTTTAAGAATGTTCTACATATCGAACTTGTACAGACTACCATGTGTCCCTGTTTCAGATTAGGGGTATGAATATTTTACCAAACAAAGTACAGTCCCTACCCTATCTAGAAAATATTGAAAATTTTCATTTGGACCTTCGTAGCCCGAGATTTAGTGATTCTCCCTGGGTGTCCTATTTAAGGATGAATCCTGGAAGGGGATGGAACCCTGATTTGGAGGAATTATATCTCCAAGAATATAATGAATTTGAGGCTGAAATTTTTACACAGGGTACATCAAGAATTTATCTTCAGTGAATGAAAATTTTGGCTACCGATCCTTCTTCAATATAGACATATAGTGAATGTACGAAAACTACTAGTTTTAGTATTTTAGGGGTTTTTAGGCCTGGGGTCAAACTAGGGTTTGAATTTCCCAAATTTTTACTCAACCAAAAACTTTGACCTTGGTCTCTAAAATTTGATTTTTATGAGGAAAGAAAAGTTCGGGCTCACTCAAAAATTCCTCTTCTGTAAAAAACCCCAATTCCCCGCAGCAGTGACAGGTCAAAAACTAAAATACCGTGAATCAAATTCTGCTTTGACAGAAAGATGTGCCCTTCAATGGAGAGTTATACTAGCCTCATTTTGCTGATGATCTATGGAGAGAGACCCAAAAAATAGGAATCCCTAGCTTCTGCAGCTGCACAGTGTCTTCTTCTCAGGTTAGCTCTGATACCATGTTATCTTTTTATCATTTAGACAATATGATCTAGGATCTTATCTGAGAGAATAACATGCACACCAATAATCACAAGAGACAAGAGACACAAAGAATTTTCCTCAAGGAAACCATAAAGGAGAAAACCCCATAAATTTCTCAGAGATAGAATGAGCACCAAAGGGAGCAGTAAAACCCAAATACAAAAAGATGATCTCCAACAGTTGTTCTCTCTCTCATTTGTGTGAGCTCCTCTTCTCTCACCTATGCACTATAACTGGGTGAGTGTGTGTGATAAATAGAGAGGCTCACTCTTTATTTATACTAGTTTTCGATTTGACAATAAATTACCAGGGCTGACTTCTCTAGTAGAGTCTAATAACACTATTTCCCCTCAACTGTGTGGACTCCCCCCCCCCCCCCCCCCACGATCAATAAGGAGGGTTAACCTCAATGTATTTATTATATTAATGACTCTCCAGATAGGAACATCAGGGTACAAATAAATGCAAATGATTCTCCCGATAGGAACATCGGGGTACAATATAAGATATACAAGTGAATACATTCCGAAGTTACAAATACATCAAGAATGCAATGCCAAGTGTTGTGAATCCAATGATAAAAAAATTTCATGCATTGTATGCCATCAACAAAGAGAGGGCATGCAAGGAAGTGGAAGTCATCCATGTTAATGGCAGCGATGGAAGCACATACATAGAACCATAATGCCTTCTCAGAGGGTTGCATGGTTTGCAACTCAAGTATTGTTTTCTTTGCATTTGTTCAAGATGCAAAGCGTGTAAATTTCTGACTCATTGAAGGTGAAGATGCCTGGAAACTACTTTTAGTGAACCATTTTTTAAGTATGTGGGTTGGCTCAATATCTAGATTTATAAGCAGGGTAGTACTTAGAACTGTCTTCCAAGTGTTCTTCCATTGAAATCAGTAACACGAGCACCCTTGATTGCAAGGATGAGAGGTGGATCATAGGAGTACAATGAATCAAGTTGCAAGCCCTCAGTGTGGAAATGATGGCCCCAAAGTGTGACATCTATGCTAAAGCAGGATGTGCCTCTTAGGGAAACAATTCTCCAACTGGTTTTAGAGCCATATTTTTTCTGAATTGTTGATACAAGGGATACAAAGATGACCATTCCAATAAGGCCAACCATGGAATTTAGTAGTGTCGCTTGAAGGTCATCGATTGTTTTAAAGTGGAAGGAATGTACAGGAATTGAGGGGATGGCATGTAGGAAAGGTTGGATGGTCGACGTAGAAGAGAGAAAAATCTCAAGATGGTTGTTCAAATGGTTATATGCGGGGTTAGTTTCTTTGATTGTGCCATTGGATACAGTGTAGATAGTCCCTATTTCAATTTGGGAATAGAAGGATTCAACAAAGTTGTTAAATGCAGATACATGGATCGCTTCTCTAGAACACTCAAGAAGGTCAAAGCCAAATAGTTTCTTTAGATATTTTTGGTTGGTGTATTCATGGATGTTTGTCTTTGCAATTACACGACATTGAATGGACCATTTTTTTTGGTTGGGGTTAAGTTCTATGAACAGAATAGTAGCAGGTGGCATGGATACTAGTGGAGTTGATGTTTAGGATGATAAAAGAAGAATATTTTTGTGTGTGAGTCCATGTGATTGGCTAGTTGATGAGGCAGGTGGAATTCCAAGGCTAGGTGGGAGTAAAAGAGGCAAAGGACTCCCAATTAGGTGAACATTGTTGTGGATCAATTCAAGTGCAAGAATTGATATATTCCTGGAAAGAAAAAAAGGGGCATTAATAATTAAAAAAATGAATAAAGTGTTAGTGGGTGGGGAAAAAAATGGAATAAATGTTTGGGAAAAAGAATGAGATTAAGAGAAAGGGAAAGAGAATGTATGTGGCATCGTGAACAATGTTGCAGATGCATTTGATTAGTTTGATGATAGAGTCTTATTGAAGTTCTCCATTTGAGAGGAGGGATTTGAAGGAAACTAGAAGCAATGTCTAGTGCATGTTGGTGCCATCAGAGATATTCATTCGGAACTGAATATTCGTCGATTTGGTTGAGCTGACTGGGGAAAGTGAAACAACCTACATATATGGTTGGAGGTGTATAGAACCAGATAAGAGAAGAGAAATCACATCTTCTATCTAGGGTGGTTCCATTGTGGGGTAAAAATCATGAAGCATATGGAAAGAAGGTAACTTATATATAGGAGACAAGATGGAAAATGAGGCAATGCAAGAGGTAAAAACAATTTAAAACAACAAATTTAAATCTATATAAGCTACAAATTCATGTGAGAATTCTAAAAGACTCTCATATGAGATACATAAATGCTGGTGAAAGTTTTAGGTATATATTAATTCTATAAGAGACATATGTAATGAATGTCATCCAATACTGCACAATTCATTGTAAAGGTGGAAGCCAATAGAAAAAGCCATGATAATGACCCGTTTCCACTTTTAATTGGTGGATAAAACTTTGTTGGAAACAACACATATGAACAACTTTCACAATTAAAATCTCAAAGTGAAACTAAACACATAGCATTTCAAACCAACAATAATTCCACTGTCAAGTATTCGCAAGATAATTTTATTTTTTTTAAGATCATTAAAGGGACTGTATAAATTAACGGATCAGAAATTAGTGACTAAAATTAACAATTCCAAGGATTAACAATAATCCATTTCGTTAATTTTCCATGTGATTATTCAAGACAAGTATGGGATGAGATGGAGAGTATGATAGGGGTTAGAGGAGTTTGGAAAGGGGAGAGAATAGTAGGATGTTTTAAAACCTAACAAATGAAGGTAGAACTAAAAGAATTTAAATCCCTTTCATTGGTGGTAGCCTCGACATGTGGCTTGCTAGGAATGGAGTCTTATTTGAGGACAAATTCATTCCCTATTTCTAGTGTGTTGTTCAAAGAAGATCTATATTTTTCAATTACAAGTCGAGTTATAAGTTATCAATGTCGTAAGGAGTGCCTAGCAGTACATTCTATCATTGAATCGATCTAGTCCCCAAGGGATTAGGCATTATCTGGTTGTCTTGATATCTCTTGGTAGATGATTAGAATTCCATTTTTTATAAGTACTTATACATAAATATTTTATGGTTGATTTAAGATGCACCTATAAACACTACTAATATTGGTGTGGTTAATTATCCAATTGATTCAACTTGCTAAGTCAGTGGATCCAGTGATAGGTTGAATGTAGTATTTCCTCTGAGAAACTCAGTATAATTGGCAAGCATATATGCAAGGTGGAAGAGACACATTAACAAACATATCAAACCTTGTCAAGTTTCATAAAGGTATTCCCTTTAATTAGAGTTTTCCATTCTTAAGTGATTTCAACTTGTAATCTTTCCCTAAATTCAAATAGAGTTGGACCAAATACTTAAAAAAGGCTGAGAACAGGAAGAGTTCTATCTGTTAATCTTTGTGGATACATGTCCAATGGCAGAAGAGTGGAATTGTTGGAAATGGATTGATTATGTTTAAAGTAAAACAACCTCAGGATGGGGAGAGAAAATTGAAATCAATATAAGCTACAAATCGATGTGAGAATTCTGGAAGACTCTCATATTATATATAGAAATGTTGGTGAAAGTTTGAGGTATATATTGATTTTGGGAGAGACATATGTACTAAATGTTAGTGATTACCGTACAATTTCTCATAAAGATGGAAGCAAAAAAAAACAATGTAAATTACCTATGTCAGCTTTAATTGCTAGATAAAAATCTGTTGGAAGCAACAATTATGATCATCTTGTGCAAGTAAACTCTGAAAGTTAAACTAAACATATAGAAATTCAAACCAACAACAATTCCACTATCAAGTATTTGCAAGATATCTTTTTTTGTTTTGAGATCATTCTTTATATGCAAAAAAATATTGCACCATTAGGTTACAGTAAATGCCCTGCATATATTAATTGAAATTCAAATAAGTAAAGATAAATGATGATTACATGTATATATTAATTACATGACAGGTAATGTAAATTAAAGATAATCGATGGGCATATATTTCTTGAATTATATTAAAGATAACTGCCAGGAATATATTACTATCAATGGACATTCTGTATACCATTTAAATTCTTTGAATGGTATTTTTGATATTCCAATCTTCCAATCATAATGGATAGTCCAAAATCCTTTGATGTTAATTTCATAATAAATAAATAATTGAGTTATAAATAAATAATCATTTGAAGTTACACAAGAGGCAGGTCGTTCCTCATTACAAAATTTGATGGTATTTTTGAGCTTGGTTTTCATAAAAATCAGTCAATAAGATTTTGCAGTGAAGGTGGCATTTCTGGATTATGGAACCTCTATGTTAATTGGTCACTCGAGGATTATGGGTGCATAATATGGTATCCATGAATGAATTAAAGGATCGATCTATGACAATATCAATCAAAAGCAATTGTATGATATGAGTTGTTTTTCATGGGTATGCCATCTCTCAACATTTGACATACAAATTTTATTAATATTTGCTAAAACTCAATATCTATCCTTTATATCCAGGTTACTATAGTTTAGAGTGTAGGAGAATTTTTTTAATAATCCATTTCATGAATGGAAATAAATTCACATTGAAGAAGAATTCATATTTATGGTAATTTTTTTGATTCTATAACTTGATATGGATTATTAAGTTTCATAAATTTATGATCCACAGAGAAGCAACAGATTAATACGTATTTGATGAAAACTCATGAAACTACATTAAATGACAATGAGCTCGGAATTGGAACCTGTTGTAGAAAAAAAGGGGAAGTGAAAAAGTAACAACCATTTCATAGTCAACGTGGCTCCTGCTAATTTCCTCTCATCACAGAGATGGTGATTCTTGATTGGAAGCTAAAGAAAAATGCTTATCGTGTGGCCTCTCTCAGGTTTCTATTGGCTTGCAAATCGACCATCGATCTTCCTCCCCACGTCTTTAACTCGCGATTTGTGTAGAATAGTGTAGACTAAGGCCCTAAAGAATATGGAGGAGAATTTGAGAGAATTAGGGGAGAAGGAATCTGTGTACATAAATTTGGGATCATAATCCTTCAATTTATCAAATGCATGGTCCCTTATCCCCCTAATGATAATATTTTGATGGCTAATAAATTCGATGATAGAATCTGTGTTGTCGGCGATAATTTTTATGTCGATAAGCATGAGGTTAGGGTTGGGATTGAGGTTGAAGTTCAGCATGAAGGATCGAGGATTCCCGTGAAACCCAATTTGCAGGGTAGATCTGTATTGTTGGTTGAGGGTCCGAGAGAATTCTATAATATAAAACCTTATTATGTGGATTTGACGGGAATTCTAAGTGGGGATGGAATGGGTTCTGATGACAGTTTGGATGGCCTGATACCGATGGTGGAGAGAGGTGGCTATGATATGGAGGCTGGTAAAATTAACCAATAGCTAAAGGATGAGGATCAGAAGAGGGAATTGACATTTCACCCATCTTCGAATGAATAAAGAGGTAGCTCCAAGCCTAATGGATTCCACTAGTCGTTCATTTTAATACATTTTAATATAATGGGTAAAGAGGGAATGCAGAGTCATTTCGTTTGGCAAGCAGTTTGGTGATATATGGGAAGGGGATAATGTGACCCTAACCGATGTACAAAAACATCACCGCTTGAACTCTCTGGTGTTGTTGGTCGAATTCACAGAGGAGAAAGTGCGTGGGAGAATCCAGATTTGAAAACAAGTTTAAACCAGATTCAAAAAAAGTTTAGACATAAACCTTGTAATAATTATCTTAAATTTCAATGCATTTCCACACGAGAAAGATTGCAATGCAACAGAAGTACCTATACATTGGATGAAAGCTACACTGAAAGATCCGTTGATCTGAGAGTGAAACAGAAGTACCTCTTTATTTGATGAAAGATGAAAGCTGGGTTGATGGGAATCTTTGCATGTCTGTTCATCATTATATAACAAGCCAAGGTTGTTGGATTCATTAAAAACTTCATTAAGAAATGTCATTTTCGTCGTGCCGTGAAGGGTTTTACATTCAAACGATTTATTTGCATATTAGATGGGGGAGACAGAGTTTCTAGTCATGGTATGGTGCTCAGTGGGAGCAGAGGACAAAAAACCAGAGCAAGATAGGGTTTTTAATAAACATGATTTATTGCAGATTGGATGGGGAAGATAGAGAATGTAGTTGGTGGTATGGCGGTATAGCGGTTAGTGTAGTCAATGGTAGGAGGGAATGGAAATAGCATAGAGCCAACAGTCAAAAAAATTAACCAACGAAAAATAAGAAATACACTTGTAACAACAACACGGGTTGGAGGGACGACAAAAAAGTACAACATTTTTTAAAAGCTGACATGGGAGAAAAACGCCCATCGACGTAATAATACCTTCAAAATGGAACCCCTTATTCTATTAGTCACCTTGTGTTTAACAATGTCCTAATAGCCATATAGGGTTAATTTTAGGGTTTTTTCATGCCTTAAATCCCAATTAGGGTTATGGTTTTCAACCCTATAGAATTTTCTTGAAAGTCAACACATGATTAGCTCCACGCACTAATGTAGAATCCACTAGGTACCATGGTAGTCAACATAATAAGTAAACATGTCAAAGGTGTAACTTCCTCATATAACCTCTAAATGAGGTGATCTTTGCATCGTTAGAAATATATCGAAGTGTAAAACAACATCAAGAAGGAAACAACTATGTTAATGACATTTTGACCCCAAAAAACATCATTTAAGCTCTCAAACATACCTCAAAAGGTTATAGACCCCAAATATTCAAAGTAAGACCTTCCGCTAGATGATCCCTAAAGCCAATTCATCCAACCCCGCCAACTAGAAAGAAAAAAAAATATTGATCTATTTCGTATCAACTACCTTATTATTTCAAAGTGGGATGACATATTTGAATAAGGAATTTAATGGAATATGGAGGCATCTCAAAATATATGAAGTATATATTTCAAAGCATCGATCAATATTTCATCGAGAACTCTTGAAATATGTGAAGTTAATATTTCAAAGAGGCCTTATAGTTCATCGTGGACATTTAAAAAATGTGAGTTCTATCTTTTGAAGAGGTTTGGTAGGTCATAAGGGAGATTTTTAAAACATAATTTCAATCTCTCTAAGAGGTCCAATATTTTTCCAAGAAGTTTCAAAACATGTTCTTTCAAAGAGGCCCAATCATTCATTATGGAGTTTTGAACGATGTAAGTTTGTTCTTTCAAACAGGAATGGTGGTTTATTAGCGAATTTTGAATGATGTTATTTTGAAGAGCCTCAGTCATTCATGGGGTAGTTTTAAATCATATTTGGTTAGTTTATTTTTAGGATTTCATACCTTGGGACTTCATGTTCATAATGAGGTTGTGCTTTGTTTCGGTACTCCAAAAACATAATTCATGATCGAGCCCATATTTGCTCAGTGGATATAATCGACTCATTGCAAGAACTTATATGGTTTCAATGTACCCTACTTTGAACAAGTGGTCCATCATTTGATGAAGGTAAGAGCATATGGTTACATTGTAGGTTAAACAATATTAATGATAATAAGAATTCATTGTTCTTAGCAATTGGTCTTGGAGACTTTTTTGTTCATCATGTTATTTCTCTAGGTTTGTATACATCTGCATTGATCCTAGTTAAATGTGTGTTGGATGCACATGGTTCTAGGCTAATGGCATATAAAAAAAATTGGTTATAGTTTTCCTTGCTATGGTCAGGAATGGGGTGACACTTCTAATACCTTGCCTTAGGATGCGTTTTATTTAGTAGTTTTTTTAATGTTTAATTTTATTAAGATATAAATTTACAAGAAAATATTTGACTGTGATACAGTATTAGAACAATTGGTAAATACACCTAATAAAATTTGATGGGAAACCACTTAAATTAGATACAACAACGAAATGTTATAAAATCCTTACAATTAACCATTTCTCTTCATATAAAATGATGAAAACTTTGAAACATTTTGTTTTTCTCTAATCATATTTTCTTTGCCATTTCTACATCATGATATGTTGAATGGTCGATCTGTTATTCTTTATATGTTAAAATATTCTTTCATACTTCAGTTATATACAAGTATTGTATCAATTAAAGTAAGAATAAGCACCTCTCCCTCTAACACTAAAAAAAACATTCAAAGTTATATAATGTGAGCCAACATAACCTATGAAACCAATACCTCTACATTATTTCCATTATTATGGATTTGAATTAGGTTGGCTACAGTATCTAAGAACCAATTTAAATTTAAATTGGTTAATCCTAACTAAGTGAGGCCTCTCATACACAACCTATACATACCACTACATTTATAACATCAAGGTAATAAATCAATGTAATATTTCCTTGCAAATCACTGACGTACAATTCATTAATTTAGTTGTTACAATATAATTCTCCTTCAATGGTTGGTTGTTCTGGCTTTACCATAAGTGTTAGTTTTTATTTATTACATTAATATTAATAATGTTAAAGTTAATAAAATAAGTATCAAAAGTTACTGATAATAATGTTAATGTTAATAAAAATATATTGATAATTATTCTGCTCAGATCTATTGGAAGAGACAAAGAAAACACTCTTGATTCCCAAAAGAATTCCGAGAGACAAAGCAAACATTCTTGATTACCAAATCAAAAAATATCAAGGTGTCCATGTTCTTTTGAATAATAATAATAATAATAATAATGGAGAGACAAAGCAAACTCTCTTGATTCCCAAAAGAATTCAAAGAGACAAAGCAAACACTCTTGATTCCCAAATAAATATCAAAGTTTTTTTGGAAAATAATAATAATAATAATGGAAATAGTAAATTAATATTCATTTGAAATTTCAATAAACTCCAACTTGTTATTTTGATAACAATTGTATAAATAGGTAATTGTTGGGAATGTTATTTGATAACAATTGTATAAATAGGTAATTGTTGGGAATGTGTGTAGATATTATGCTTAAAGGTATTTTGATTAAGATTTAAATAAGGGATGATTATAAAGTAGTTATCCTAACAAATTTGTTGCAGTTCCAGATCGTCTCATAATTATTAATGTCCGGGTGCCATTATAATATTCGCAAATCTGCAAGCTTCTGCAGAGAAGCGTAATGAGGCAGATCGCAGTGATGAGGAAGCCTCTGATCCTCATCCGTTCCGTTCATATACCATGATTCCATGGTTGGCCTGGGAACTGGTGAGATGCGATTGCAAAGGAGGTGATTACCCTGAATTTGTTTCGCTAATCCTCCTCTCAACTCCTCTCGATGTCCTTCCTCATAGTACACTTTCATACCTTCACAAGGCTTCGTATCACTCCACTCGTTCTCATCATTCGCAGCGCGTAACTTGTAATGTCCATTTCAAATCCAAAAGCGCATGTTGTAGATAATTTTACACGATTCATTGGCTCCTGCAGATTTCAGTTTTTTTTTCAGGAAGAAAAAAGCCTGTCCTTGTTATTCTTATTAAGAATCAAAGGGCATCAATCCAGCCATCCCAGTAGTGGGTTACATTTTATAAGTATACAGCTCATATGGTCATTTATCTCATCGAGACGCTGCAAGGGGGAAAGGAAATAAAAATATGTGAAGGTTCCCATCAGAAATACTGTCTCATCATGAATGGAGTCAGTCCCTTCAACCTCATCTACTGAGAACCAAAGGGATTTGATCAGCAGTCTAAAAGAGGCCACACTATGAGCAGCATGTCAACAATCAATATGAGGAGTAAGCTCCCCTGTCCAAGCTCAAAAGAGCTGAAATGAATCCTGAGAGATCAAATGATCCTCCATAAATTCAAGAAATAGCCAAAACCCTGAGAAAATGTGAGAGTAGATTTAGAGAGATGGACAGCAATCCGATTGTGTTCTCGATAGATGTGGATGAATGACAAATCCAGAAAGCTAGAAAAAAACTTTTGTGTTTCCCGGCACTAGTGAAAGAGTTCTGGTGGGGAGAGAGCAGTCGATCCCTTTGCCCAGGTAATGATGACTTGAGAGTCACCGAATATGTGGGATAAGGGTATCCCCATCATATGGGAGGATAGCAGAAGAGCCCAAAGGCCAAGTAATTATGCTTTTGTATTGGAGCCATATCCAACCCCCAATGCGAACTTGAAATGGTGAGACTCATTCAAATATATGTTGTAACCAACACCTGCTGTCTTATTGATAGATGCACCATCAAAAAATCCACATGGGAAATACATACAGGGAGGATTCCTAACTTTCCTGTATTTTTTAACTTTGACTGGCAAAGAAGAGTAATTCTGTACATGATATGTAATTTGCTATACTATGCTGTGTACCTTCATTTTCTTACCTTCAAATATGGCCATATTACGTGCTTTCAATATGTTCCACAACATATGGAATGGAATAGACCAGAGAGACGAATTCTTCAAGTAAAGTCCAATCCGGTTCCTAACAAATGTGGAGGTAGAATCCACGCGAGAAGGATAGGGGATCTGAAACTGTTCACAGATGATACCAAGAATTGTATTCCAAACTTTTCATTTGTTAAATAAGTGTGAAATGGTCTCCTCATCTAAATTGCACAGTACACAGATGCTTGGGCCCGTCCATCCCCTTTTCTGGAGATTATCCCAGGTGGGGATTTTGTTTCTAAATACCAGCCAAGTGAAACAGCCAATCTTACATGGGATAGCGTTGTTCCAAATAAATGATTTAGTGCGATTGTTGGCCTGAGATGAGTTGTAATTTACAATACATTCATAAGCCTGTTTTGCAGATATGGAGCCATCTTTTTTGTTGAAGTCCCATACAAGGGAATCTGCTTGTGATGAGAGATGAATGCCACCCTGTGCCAGACCTGCTGTGTATGCTTCCCATGCAATTTTCCAGTCCCCAACAATACCCAACTCATCTGCAGTATACCAGTAGTTATGTGAGTCAGGTAATATATTGTGTGGCTAAGAAAGAGTGCAGATGTCCAGGTCCTCCGGGAAAGATCTCAGGTCCTCAGGAAGGGTGGAAGAGGAAGGATCTCTAATAATCGGGTCAACGCCGATCCAAATATCGTTGCCATTACCCACTTTCCAAGCCAAGTGATATCCCATCCAAGGTAAGGTCTGTAAAAAAAACCCCTCCAAATGATGGAAACCCTCTGAGTATTAAATCTCTTAGCCCTGAGCCATGCAACAACCATTATATTTTTCAAGTATTTCGCCATAAGGACACGATGCCAAAGACCATCATTCATCAGTGCCATCCAGAGGTTTTTTAGACGTAATGATATACTAAACCAATGCAAATTTTTGATCCCCCAACCTTGTTTTTCTTTTGGCCATGAGAGACTCTGCCAGCTGGCTAAATGATATCTTCGATGTGTTTCAGAGGATCCCCATAAGAAGGCAAACATAATGCTTCTGAGCTTGTGTAAGATAGATGCTGGAATAGGAGCCAATCCCAGCCAATATACTGGTAAGTTGGAGAGCACTGATTGGACTAGAATCAACCTGCCTCCAAGGGAAATAATCTTGTGGGTCCAATTACATATTCTCTTTTCAAATTTCTTGACTAACCAGTACCAATCATAGACCCTGTATCCGAGAGGCTTGAGGAAAAAACCGAGGTACTTGAACCCTGTCTGAATTGGATCCATCTGATAAGGTAGAACCCTAGCTATATTCATTAGAATGGCAACATCGATATTATTATATAGGAAGCAAGATTTTTCTAGAATGATACTCATTCCAGAAGCCTTACAAAAGGTCTTCAGTATAACATCAGAAGCAGCCCATTCCTGAAGTGTGCCAGTTCCCATTAGAATCACATCATCCACAAATAGGAGATGTGTAAGGGCAAGTGAAGATGAGATCTGTATGCCACGAATGAGTTCATTGTTCCTAGCATCAGTGATAAGGAGGCTGAGTCCTTTGATGACAAGGATGAAGAGAAGAGGAGACAATGGGAAGCCTTGACGGATGCCACGTGAAGCTGGAAAAAACTTCGAGGGGGTCCCATTAATCAAAACAACAAAATTAGCAGAGGTGAGACAACCAATAATCCAGTTGACAGAGAGGAGTGGAACCCCAATTTGAATCAATATGAGACGGATAAAGGTCCAGTTCACACGATCAAATGCCTTGATGAGATCCAATTTGAGAATGAAGGCACATATGTTTTTAGTTTTGACAGAGTGGAGAATCTCTTGTACAATTCCAATAGGCTTAGTGATCTGGCGGTTTTTTAGGAAGCCAAATTGTTCTTGTGAGAGACCCGAATCCAAAAATGGTTTGATCCTGACTGCAATGACCTTTGCAATCAGCTTGTACAAAAGGTTGCATAAAGAGATGGGTCTGTAATTAGCAAAGGTCTGAGGTTTATCCAATTTGGGGATGAGTGCAAGGAAGGTCGAGTTTAGAGAAGGAGGGATAATACCCGTGACCCTAATCGAGTCCACTGCTGACAATAACTCATGACCAATTAGTTCAAAGAAGTGCAGATAGAACTCGATTGGCCACCCATCAGGACCAGGACTCCGATCTTTTTTAAAGGATTTCAGAGCAAATTCAATCTCCCCAAGAGTGACAGGACATGTAAGGTTCGAAGCATACTCATTTGAAATCATTTTAGGAAAAAGCATGACTATTTTGAGTTGTTGTACCAAACAAGTACCTCCATCATCCTTATAAATACATGCAAAATGTGACTTACCCATATCTTTTAGAGCAATCTCATCTTCATAACAATTACCTTCAGCATCAGCCAGTGACCAGATCGTATTTTGATTCCGCCTGCCAGAGGCAATAGTATGGAAAATTTTGGTATTAGAGTCACCCTGCAGGGCCCATTTCATCCTACTTTTTAATTTCCAAGTGAGTAGGAAATGGTCCAGGATCTTCTGTTTTTTGGATCTGAGTTGGGCCAACAAAGCCAAATCATTCATGGATATGATTCCATTAGATGGGCTCGAGAGGAGAGCTTCAATCGCATGGTCAAGTGAATTAGACACCGAATCCATACAATCATTCTTGTGCTTAATCCAAGCCTTGGCTTCATTCTTAAGGATACGCAGCTTATGGATGGTAGAATCAATGCCAACAGAGCTTTCACTATGGGAAAGAAGTGACCAAGGCCCCTTTAACCAGTCATTGGATTCAGGATCATTAAGCCACGAATGATTAAATTTAAACAGGTAGTTACAGGAACCCCTTTTATTGTCTCATTCCAAGCAAATAGGGAAGTGATCGGATATGTCTGCACAATGTGTCCAAACCCTGTGAACACCCAATGTGGGGATCAAGGATGTAGAAATTAAAAAAACGGTCAAGTCTCTTACAAATATCGTTCTCCCGAGCTCGGCCATTACGCCAAGTAGGCCCAGAGAACTGTGGTACCAAGTCCACAAGTCCAATGGAGTCAAAGAGGGACACAAAATGATGAGATAGGGGATCAGGAGAAGCCTTATTCCCCCAAATATCAGAGGAGTACAGGGTTGTTGATTGCATGGGCAGACCCGGGTTTACTATAATTAATCAACAACACCCAAAACTCACTGGCCCTTTCGGCGACAGACCGCGAAGCGATCTGAAGTCTCACCCGAAGTGAATCTAATGGGTTGGCCAAGACTCAAGTGTCTTAGACCAGGTTCTGCGCATCCTACTTATTTTCTCTTACTCCTGCGCGCTACTAGATCAACTAGCTCTGCGCATCGTACGATTCCCTTTCGCATCGCACAACTTCCACTTACTCACAATATTCCCAACCTTACCGCATCTCTGCGCACCGCGGAACACCCATCCTCTCCTCAACGCTAAGCCCTCAGCTCGCAGTATCGCGCACCGCAGCTCCTCTGCCGATGCGATACCACCTCTCTGTGATATCTTACCACTACGACCTTGCGCTCTTAGCGTTGGCTGTGCCGATGTGCGAACTCTACCTCTCAGAAGTATATTGTGAGTAACTGGTCATTAGAGACAGACGTAAAGGAGTCTTTAAACAGCCTACTAGAATGCTTCAACTTGTCTTTATCCTCTTGCATTATCATGGGCGGAACAATACATACATTCATCTACTGCTACTATCATTACATGCATAATAACCAGTAATAATAAGCGAATACACTCACATTCATACAACACATAACACGCAAATTTAACGTGGTTCACCCCCAGGATGGGAGCTACGTCCACCAAACTGTGCTTCTATTATATATCTTGAGGGAAGTTAGCACAGTCTGTTGCACTGCATATGCAGCGCGAGGTCTCTTCTAGATCTCTGGTCTATCTATATGTTTCCTTTCTTTCAATATATCCTTCCCTCCCTGTTCTCTCTGTGGATGGTTATATACAGACTCAAATGACTCACAGACAACTAGGTGTCTGGATCGTTACAATGTAGTCTGTCTGACTGATTCCTGAGTCTACAAAACTATCAACTGACCAACTATCTAACTAACTGATTAGCTAACCCTTTACAATACAAAAATGCAAGATTTTATAGGCAGCCCGAAGGTCGTGCCATTACAACACTGTGGGCCTGTCCCAACAGTAAACCCATACCCTAAATAGTGACAGTCGGTCCTCTCTGTCCTTGAGGTAGCCGCTTCCCGTCACACCGCAGCTCTCTGCAGTCTTCCATGCTTCCCGACACTGACCATGGGTACTATGCACCACTTCTCGTTCTATCCTTCGTCTTCAATGCTTGAGCCTCGTTGCTCCTTCTTCCTTATGAGGGTCGCTGAGCCCTCCTGTCTTTCGCCGCTGCCTTCAATGCAGTGGTTGAGATTTCTTCTCTCGGCCGCTCAGGTACCGTTGCCTTCTTGACTTTTCTATCCCAAAATTCATGGTTTCCGGCTCTGCTCTCCAGCTGGAAACGTGCTACAGTTTCGTAGCTCCGCCCTGTCCTTTTTCTGCCAAAACTTCTCTCTTTCCGCCAAAACTTCTCTCTTTCCGCCAAAACTAGCAGCTTCTTCTGTAGCTGCGGGATCCTGCTCCAACAGTCCCCTAACACTTACTTGGGGCTCGCCCCCGAGCCACTACCAGCAGGTGTCTCTTGTTGTAGCTTCTCCTTCGCCTCCTGCGAAGTTTTCTGCAACTTACCCCGAAGTTCTGCAACTTCATTCTTCATTACCTCGGCACGCTCTTTCTAGAGTTTCGGTAACTTAGCTCGGTGGGCTTTCTTATGCTTTCTGCCCATAGTCATGGTGTCGCTCTCTTCGCTGTTTCTTCTTTATGAGCGCTCTAGTGTTTGAGAAGTGTTCCACAGATATCCTTTCCTCTTTATCTGGGTTAGAACTTTTATCACAAGGAAAATCTGTATCTTCCGGCCTCCTCAAACCTTTCCTTCCATCTAGAGCCTCGTGGACGGAGAAGAAGCAACCCATGAACTCCGCTCCGAGGACAAGCCTTTTTCCTCGTTCTGGAAGTCTCCCCTCTGCTGGGTTTGCAGTCTTCTTCCACTTCTCTTCTCTTCGAAGTGGTCCAGGTCCATAGGCTTCCTTGGATCCTCAGGGTGCTGTTTTTCCTTTTCTTGCTCAGCAACCATCTCCAAGCATGCACGCTGCCTCTGATCTATGACAACCATATGTTGTTTCTTTACCTTAGGAATCTTTTGTTCTTCGGTTAGCTGATCAGATGGGTCAGCGACCTTCTCCTGTTGCTTTCTTTTTCTGATTTTTAACTTCCTTCTAGCGGGAGATTTCTTCTCATCAGTCTTCTGCTCTGCTTTCTTATCTTCAGTGGTCAGCTCGGCGTTCTTCTTCTTCTTAGCGGAGACTTTAGTGATAACTTCTACTTCTTGTGCTTGACTCTTCATCCCTAACGACTGTCTAACTTGTGCTGTACTTAGTTTCACAACCCTGGGCGACGTCGTCATGGCGGATCTACGGTCACCAGGACCAGGGTCAAAACGTCTCAACATGCCTTCTGGAGGTTCGCTTTTAGTCAGAATCCGCTTGGCTCAATCCTCTGGGCGTGCAGTGGCTTCGAAATCTGGAAGTCACTATACTCTGTAACTGGATTGGCTAATACTGCACAGGGGATACTCAGGACTGCTCTATATGGCTCTCGGATGTTTGCAAATGTGACTCTCGTACCTGGGTAGTTCCTATATTTATGACGAGTCAACGCTCCCGGATGGAGCGGTCATCCCGGTAAAACCCGTCGGACTTAATTATTGCCTGGATGATGCCTTGCCCGCCATTTCGATCCTCAATTAATGCGGAAATCTGCTCACGTGCTACTCAAATTGTGCGTGCTCAGGTGCCGGTCTTGTCAAAGATTTTGCCAAATCTAGAAACTTAATGAGGCCTGCCGCCAAATCTACGGTAAGGGATACCGGTCATT
>LPNX010723743.1:94036-152654 GCA_001517045.1 Pseudotsuga menziesii
CTCTGTAGCGTAGCCTTCTAGCACACTAGTAAGCCAAAAGTCCACTGCTCTCGTAATCGGATTTTCAAGGTTCTGTACGGTCTGAATCAGCTCTGGTGTCCAGACGATGTTTCTTTTCTTCTTGAATGTGTTTCTATCTATCAACTTGGATAACCAATCGAAAAGCTCGTTTCCATAGGTTACAAAAAATATAGCGTGTATGTCTGAAGCGATATGCTTCTCTAGCCAGTCCTCTGTGCTTAGTCTCGGACTCCTATTCTCTTGCTTGGCGAACTCCCTTAAGTCTGAATCCAGCCACCGGTGAAACTCTTCTCTTGTAGGATGCCAACAGAACATTGACTCCCAGTCGTTTAAACCGGCAACGGAACCATTTGTTGATTGCATGGGCAGACCCGGGTTTACTATAATTAATCAACAACACCAAAAACTCACTAGCCCTTTCGGCGACAGACCGCGAAGCGATATGAAGTCTCACCCGAAGTGAATCTAATGGGTTGGCCAAGACTCAAGTGTCTTGGACCAAGTTCTGCGCATCCTACTTCTTTTCTCTTACTCCTGCGCGCTACTAGATCAACTAGCTCTGCGCATCGCACGATTCCCTTTCGCGTCGCACAACTTCCACTTACTCACAATATTCCCAACCTTACCGCATCTCTGCACACCGCGGAACACCCATCCTCTCCTCAACGCTAAGCCCTCAGCTCGCAGTATCGCGCACCGCAACTCCTCTGCCGATGCGATACCGCCTCTCTGCGATATCTTACCACTACGACCTTGCGCTCTTAGCGTTGGCTGTGCCGATGTGCGAACTCTACCTCTCAGAAGTATATTGTGAGTAACTGGTCATTAGAGACAGACGTAAAGGAGTCTTTAAACAGCCTACTAGAATGCTTCAACTTGTCTTTATCCTCTTGCATTATCATGGGAGGAACAATACATACATTCATCTACTGCTACTATCATTACATGCATAATAACCAGTAACAATAAGCGAATACACTCACATTCATACAACACATAACACGCAAATTTAACGTGGTTCACCCCCAGGATGGGAGCTACGTCCACCAAACTGTGCTTCTATTTAATATCTTGAGGGAAGTTAGCACAGTCTGTTGCATTGCATATGCAGCGCGAGGTCTCTTCTAGATCTCTGGTCTATCTCTATGTTGCCTTTCTTTCAATATATCCTTCCCTCCCTGTTCTCTCTGTGGATGGTTACATACAAACTCAAATGACTCACAGACAACTAGGTGTCTGGATCGTTACAACGTAGTCTGTCTGACTGATTCCTGAGTCTACAAAACTATCAACTGACCAACTATCTAACTGACTGATTAGCTAACCCTTTACAATACAAAAATGCAAGCTTTTATAGGCAGCCCGAAGGTCGTGCCATTACAACACTGTGGGCCTGTCCCAACAGTAAACCCATACCCTAAATAGTGACAGTCGGTCCTCTCTGTCCTTGAGGTAGCCGCTTCCCGTCACACCGCAGGTCTCTGCAGTTTTCCATGCTTTCCGGCACTGACCATGGGTACTATGCACCGCTTATCGTTCTGTCCTTCGTCTTCAATGCTTGAGGCTCGTTGCTCCTTCTTCTTTATGAGGGTCGCTGAGCCCTCCTGTCTTCCGCCGCTGCCTTCAATGCAGTGGTTGAGCTTTCTTCTCTCGGCCGCTCAGGTACCGTTGCCTTCTTGACTTTTCTATCCCAAAAGTCATGGTTTCCGGCTCTGCTCTCCAGCTGGAAACGTGCTACGGTGTCGTAGCTCCGCCCTGTCCTTTTTCCGCCAAAACTTCTCTCTTTCCGCCAAAACTAGCAGCTTCTTCTGTAGCTGCGGGATCCTGCTCCAACAAGGGTAAAATTGAGGTCCCCACCAAGAACAAGATTTGATAAGCTAAGTAATCCCCCACAGAGAGTTTTATCCTAAAAGAGTTCACAGTCTTTATAAGGACCATAAACATTGAGGATGGATAAAGGAATAGACATTCCTCGGACTAAAGCCTGAACCTAAAGGCCAGCACAAGTCTGAAAGGCCTTACACTTAATCATTTGTGGATTCCATGTAGTGAGGAGACCACCAGAAAGGCCTGAAGCACTGATAGAACAGTATTCCCATGAAGGGAGGATCTTCGAGATGGCCAATAAAGCAGGTGAGGAACTACACATGGTTTCCTGAATAAGGATCATATCCGGACCAAGAGACTTAAGGAGTGAGCGGAGGTTATGGTTTTTTGTCTTACCTCCAAGACCCCAAATATTAATGGAGATGAGCTTCATCACGGAGTATCCTGGTGGGGAGACAATGCTCTAAGTCCCTGGTTAGAGATGCCACGAGGCGCATCTTTGATACACACATAAAGAGGGATATAGGGAGGAGAAGCAGAGGATAGGTCAACCTTCATATTATCCATTTTTTCTTTAGACTTTTTCCGGACAGTCACATTGGCGAAGCGAATGGAGTTGAGGTGAAGAGTAGAAGGAGAGGATGGGGTTGTAGCAGAAAAAATAGATAAGGATTTTTTAAGTGAGGGATCGAAGAATGAGGGAGAAGAAGTAGGACTGAGAGAGGGAGTAGAAAGTTTCGGTGGGATTGTGGGAGAGGTAGAG
This sequence comes from Pseudotsuga menziesii, assembly GCA_001517045.1. NCBI lineage: Eukaryota > Viridiplantae > Streptophyta > Pinopsida > Pinales > Pinaceae > Pseudotsuga > Pseudotsuga menziesii. The sequence goes on from LPNX010723743.1 coordinate 96,648, forward strand.
GAGGGAAATCCACCAACGAAGACAGAGAAGGAGGATCCTGTGCAAGATAGTTCTGCGAAGAAGGTGAAAGAGAGGTTTGTGGGTGTTCTGGAATGTTGTGAGGTGGGGAGTCCACATGTGCCAAAGGAGGCTCGAGCAAAGCCCAATTATGTAATACATGAAGCAAGGAATCATTCATGGGAGACCGGTACTGTAACAATTCAAGCTGAGGTGACAGTGAATCAGAAAGAGGATTAGAGGACAAAGCTAGGATAGGTGCAGGAGGTTTTTTATGTGACAATATCAGATCGTCAATTGCATCAAGAAAGGAATCCAAAACCATTTCAGAAGGAGAAAGAGCATCAGAGTGAGTACCTGGAGCTCGATTCTTAGGCACAGAGGATACAATAGGTGTGGATCCTTTTTGGGAGAGATCCAAGCCCATGTCTTCACTTCCAAGTCAAATGTCAGGACAAGCTCGCCTCAAGTGACCAACCTCATGGCAGCTGCTACAGCGGAACGACACATGGAGGTAGTCGAGACGCTGAACCAGGAGGCGTTCGTTGCATAGAATTTCCACCTTCGTCGGTAAACCCTGGGATATGTCCATCTCCACTAGGAATCTGGCAACCCTCTTATCGAAAGCAAGATGGAAGTCAACCTCAATGTCAACAAACCGACCGATAGTGTTGCCAATGCCTTCAAGGACTCGTCTGTTTCATAGAGGGAATGGTAGGTGAGGCATCAGTACCCAAAGATGTCGCTTCGATATTCTTTCCCGGAGAGGGTCAAAACGTGGGTGCCAGCACCCGAGAACTAGTGATCCCTTCCCAATACGTCAGATACCATTCAGAATGTGCGAACAGTGTTCCTCTTCCAGGAAGACAAAACTATCCATCCGTTTGACAACAGACTAATAGTAGGAATGTAATCAATGAGGGGCTTCCAATGCTCCGAAGCCCATTCTACCCAGGCCGCTTTATCCAACCTACAGTATTCCAGTCGCCCAACAAGAGCACAAGAACAAAGAGAAGAGACGTGGTCCATAAATATATCGTGGCCTAGAACATAACGAAAACGCCCCTCCTGGGCCTTTATACATTTGGAATTCCTTTTACGATGGAAGCGAGGAGGAGCCGTCGACTCAGCCATGAGAATAAGTCCCGCAAAGTCAACTCAGAATGTTCTAGAGAGGTAACCAAACCGTAGACCAAAGTGCCAAATCCGGCTAATTGAAGCCCCCCAGACAGAATCACAGATAATCCAGGATTGCTGCTAGAAGAGAGGGGTCAGACTAGGACAAAAAGTTATACAGATAAAAGCCGGGGACAGCCCCCCAGGACTAGCACATGGGAAATGAGGTCAACCAAGTGAGAGAAGCCACCGAGAGAAACCCCATGGAAAGGTCCCCAAGCTCCCGTCACCCACGATGTAGTAACCGAGTCAACCCGAGGAGAACCGTATACGAATGGGTAAAACCCTAACCCAACTAGGAGGGTTAGCCATAGTCAGAACCAGATCAAGTAACTAGAATAACCCGTCAGGATGACAGGAGGAGAGAAACCCCCTCAGCAATGTGAAAACCACGGAATCCCGAGGGATCCCGTGGGTTCAAGAGGGATCCCGAATCTAGCTTGACAAAAGGTAGAGACAGGAAAGAAACCAAAACCCCAGACACGTCAGAACAAACATAAGTCAACCCAGCACGTGCAGCGGGAAGCAGATGGCAAATAACAAAACCCTACGACGCAAAATACCCATGCAGGGGTGGCAAACCATATAACCCCTAGTACAGCGAAGAAAAAGCTACAACTTCCCACTTATTTTTAGACTTGGTTGGTACTAGTCCCCGATGAAGAGGAGGGACTCCAAGTGGGGCTGCCAACTGGGGTGTCCACCCTGCAGGTCCAGACCCTTGCCAAAAACCCTCAACAGAATCCGAAAACAAAGAGGACCATCCACGCTAGACGACGTATGGAGGGAAGAATCATGACCCCGTGTGCCCCGCTGAATCTCATAGGTGTGGGGTTTCCAACTAGGGATTTCCACCTAGCGAGTCCAGTCCCAAGCCAAAAAACCCTCGATAAAAACCAGAAACTAAATGAAGGCGCCTCACAGAACGACGAGAAGGCGTTCAGAAATAAGTTCCGGAGAACCCTGCAGAGGAAAACTGGTAGAGAGAGAGCCGCCATGGGAGAACCAGAGCACCCGCAGCATCGTGTTCTTTCCGTGAGAAACTTCGGAGGAGGACACAGTTTTCCAAACTGCAGATTTCAGTTATGAGTTGTGCAAATGCATATGCACATAATTGCGAACATCTATACCGATAGATATATTTAATAATGTTAGCGTAGCGGTGAAGTAGTGGAAGAATTATGTGAGTCCACCCGCTATCTCAAGCAAAACCAGCTATAAATTGCCATTGATATTGAAGAAGATTATCAGAACAAACGCTTTGAAGCGGGCCAAGGAGCAGAAATCCTTGCAATTACTCGATCGATCATGGCTCATGCAAATACGTTCATGAATGTTGTAATTACTGTTCTTCTTTGCTTGATGGTCATGCACCTCAACTCAGCGTCTGCAGTGGGCAAAGCGAAATGCACGGATAACTCGTACCCCAGATGCTATGGATATCAATACGATTTCCCTCCTACCTGTCCATATCACTGAGACATGGACTGCAAGACCTGCAAAACTGTTTGTCGTAAGTATTTATATTATTATTGATCACTATACGTAGTATAATAATCTTGAAATTGTAGTTATTTATATTGGTGGTGGTGAGTGGTGAATTTGTAATGCAGCTTGCGATAAGCCTGGAGGCGTGTGCCAGGATCCTCGGTTCATAGGAGGAGATGGCATCATGTTCTATTTTCACGGGAAGAGAGACCAAGATTTCTGCCTCCTTTCCGACAACAACCTCCACATCAACGCTCATTTCATTGGCAAGAGAGGCCATGAAATGGGCAGAGACTTCACCTGGGTGCAGTCCATTGCACTGCTGTTGGATGATGGTCGCCAGCTCTACTTGGGGGCCAAGAAGGTGAGCACTTAGGACAATTCAGTGGACCAGGTGACCATGGCCTTGGATGGACAACCCATAACTCTTCCACCGGGCGAGGGGGCTACATGGGCAACCTCCTCTGGACTTAATGTAACTCGATCAGACGACACCAATGCAGTGGTTGTTGAAGTGGAGGAGAAGTTGAAGATTAGCGCTCGCATGGTGCCCATCACTGAAGAGGAGTCCAGAGTCCATAAATACGGGATCATTGTTGGCGAGGACTACGTCGCCCATCTGGAGCTGAGCTTCAAGTTCTACTCTCTCAGCCCCAGTGTGAGCGGTGTTCTTGGGCAGACATATGGGGCAGAATACAGGAGCCCTCATGTGAAGATGGGGGTGGCCATGCCCGTCATGGGAGGGGAATCTAGTTATGTCACCTCCAGTCTCTTCGCCGCAGACTGCAAAGTTGCCCGCTTCTCCGCCTCCTCCTCTAGCGATAATCAATTTGCCATCACCACAAGTGCACTCAACTGCGACAGTGGACGCGGCGGTGGCCGTGGGATTGTCTGCCGCAGGTAGAACCGTAGAAGAATGCCAGTGATCGAGATTAACGGTATTTATGGTAAAGTGGAATGTCTTTCCAATTGCCAGTATGGGTAATTATGTGGCAAACACAATATTATTGTTAGTATAGTTACGTCATCTAATCATAATAATGGAATGGAGATCTTCCGTCGTAAGAAATAGTGTTATTATCATAACAGTCTCTCAATTGTATCTTTCCTTTTATGAAGGATCATTAACTAGCATACCTCAAGTGGAAGTGGAAGTGGAAGTGGAAGTTGTATAAAGAGAAAAAAAAGAAAAAATTGTGCTATAGAGTAATTTGTGACATAATAATTAGAACATTAACAGTTTACCTATAATATAAATATGTACATCAAGTATGAATTATTAAAAGTATGTTGAATTATTTTTTGTAGCCAAGAAAAGATAGAGTATGTACGCACTTTTCTTCTTCTTTTCGAAATGACACATAGGAAGTGTCGTTCATCTTTGCATATCATTTGAAGGAGAATACTGGTGCAATTCACATTCCTTGTAATGTTGTAGTCCAAAACATTGTTGTGAAGGTCAATCCTTGATGTTTAGTGAATGATTGATCTTGTTAATGTCAACCCTTGGGATTTATGGATAGTTAATGCCCAAGCCATCTTGAGGGGAACTTGTTTTCTATTATTTTGTTGTACAGGTGGAATAGGTATGTACTTTGGGTTGGATTGGTCCCATGGAAGCCCAATGTTAGCATTACTCTTTGGATTACCAATAATGGTTGATGTCAAAGCCTTCACTTGTACTTCATGGACTATAAGAATCCTACGACACATATATATACAATAGATTTATAGTTAGCACTGAGTTTATTTTGAAAAAAAGTGGATAATGTAAAATGGAAGTAATATGTGTACAAGTAATGCCAACCAATGGTTCGTTCAAATCATACTTTGTATTTTGGATAGATTTGCAGTTGAACTTGTTGATTTCAACCAAAGATCCAATTTCAACTTGAGATGATGTGAATAACGAGCCGAGAGTTGACCCAAACAAGCTTTGTATTGTACTTGCTGCATCAGACAAGAGGGACGATCTTATGAAGTTAGGATGAAGTCCAATATTTGTAGAATAGGATTTTGAAGATCTTTGTAATACAATTTGATGTTATCATTGGCACCATAACTTGAAATTGGTTGTTTATAGAAAACGAGCCCAAGAGAACCCAAAAGTTGTTTGACAAATAAATATTTATTTCAATGTGTTTTCATATTTTAATTAAGAATGTCATATATTAAGAAATGAAATGTTTGAGTATGCATTCTAATGTGAAGAGGATAGGCATTTAAGCATAACAAAATAAGACCACCATGAAATAAATCCCTATTGTACACTTGTTACACTTGGCTAATCTTGCTAATCAAGTAAAGGAAGGAGAAAATATGAGGTCATATCTAAATGCCTATAGACATAATTATTGCATATAAATTATTTTCATATTAACATTTTAGTTGGATGAATCTACAAAATGAAATTAGATCATATATTCAGACCATGTCTTTAGCCCTAATGTTGGATATACATATACCTTCAGATAACTATGTCTTGACATCTTACCTTCATATTTCTGACATAGATGTTGGTACCGGTGTTCCTTGACATAGATTTCTTGGATTATACCGGCCAAACCATATCAAAAGGTCATTAAGTCAAGATAATAATGAGGCTCTAGGTGAACCATGTGATTACCCCGGTCCCTGTGAATGTCAATCGGCTGGTCTGCGAGTTTAATGTGGGTTATCCAAGGGAGAAGTGTTTGAATGTTGTGGAAGTGGTTTGATAAGAAAGTTAATGAGGAGGATAAGGTTCTTATGAAAGGTTTCATGTGCAAGAGATTGTGTCTCTCATATTTTAATCGTGAAAGCTCGTGCTAAAATCCTTCTTGACCTTAATCGTGAAACAGGTGGAAGCCAATCTATTAGGGTGTTGAACCAAAAGATGCATAAAAAGGAAGACTAGTCTTCTAAATCTTGTTCTTCGTGAAGATATGAGAATGAATAGGAAGATGACCTTGGTTGGTCGATTTGTCAGTCGCAGAGTGTGCTAGATTGGACTCAAGAAGTGGGTATCCACTGTATGGGGAGCTAAATTAGGATACGTTGTCTTGTATATGCTTTCACGTGGATTGGTAGCTTTTCATTTCAATTCAACATAGGATTCTTCAATTATTCTTAAGGGATCGTGGCGGTGCGACTCACCAGTGCCTTCTTCTTGAACATTTGGTCTCGATTGTTTCACACGACGATTGAAAGGAATTCTCTAGTTTCAATATTGAAGTCTTATGACTTACCCCTGAAATATTGGTTGATAAATAAGATAAATAAAAGCTTTTGTTTCCTAAAATTACTGTAGTGGGCGTCTTTCTTGCAACTGTAAAAAGATGCCGACAAGAACATTCACCTTTAAACCAAAAGAGAAATAGAAATTCATCAATGGATATGCAGTTGTTAGTCCGAGGATTCCTAGAATTAATTTAACATGAAGTTGTCAAAAAAAAATTAAGTTGAAGGTGGATAAAATGCACAGTACTTGTATATTATTTTTTGTAATTCCTCTGAAATGGTTAATTTGTTGTCTGTCGGGAGTCGATCCTGAGTGGCATTGTCAATAGCTTTTGTGGACGCAATCGGATCCCTTTCTTCATAAGAATCATAAGATAAATAAAAGCGGATGTTTCCTAAAATTACTGTAGTGTGACCATCTTTCTTGCAACCGTCAAAATATGCGGACAATGAGAACATCCACCTTTAAACCGAAAGAGAAATAGAAATTCATCATTGCATATGCAGTTGTTAGCCTGAGGATTACTATAAATAATTTAACACGAAGTTGTCCAAAAAAAATGATAAAATGCACACTACCTGTAAATTATTTTCTGCAATTCCTCCGAAATGGTTAAATTTGTTGTCTGGCAGGAGTCGATCTTGAGAGCCATTGTCAATATCTTTCGTGAATGCAACCGAATCCTTTTCTTCACAAGAATCAGAAGATAAATAAAACCGTCTGTTTCCTAAAATTACTGTAGTGTGCGTCTTTCTTGCAACCGTTAAAATATGCCGACAACGAGAACATCCATCTTTAAACCAAAAGAGAAATAGAAATTCATCATTGCATATGCAGTTGTTAGTTCGATGATTATGAGAATTAATTTAACACGAAATTGACAAAAAAAAATCAAATTGAAGACTAATAAAATGCACAGTACCTGTAAATTATTTGTTGCAATTCCTTCGAAATGGTGTCTTTGTTGTCTACCAGGAGAATCCCTTTCTTCACAAGAATCATAAGATAAATAAAAGGGTCTGTTTCCTAAAGTTACTGTACTGCGTGTCTTTCTTGCAACTGTTTTCTAAATAAATGGGTATGTTTCCTAAAATTACTGTACCGTACATCTTTCTTGCAACTGTTTTCCAAATTCGACAAAATGAAAAATCTTGTTTTAATGAGAGAGAATCTTAAGTCCACCTAATACCTTGACACATTGTTTCATTAATGTATTCAACAGACGACGAAAGTTGTAGAGGTGCAGGCCTCTAAAATATGCCTTCGGCGTAATAATTTTTTTTAATTGTATCTTGTTTTTGTGAACAATCATTCTCCTTTATAAATAAAATAACGGAGCTATGAGGTGTCAATGTCCTTCCCAATTGTAAATTAGATGTATTTGAAATTTACAAAAATAGCATGTTAATTATGAATTAGTTAGGATATATCATTGTTGTTTTAAATTTCTAATTAGTTTAACTTCATAAAACATGGTAATTAAAGAAATGCAAAATTCATCTACCAATTTATAATAGGATTTTGTTTTCTCAAAACCTGATAGTACGAGATCAATTAAAACCTTTTTACTAGCAATTGTGTTTTCTATACCAATAGAGCTTTAAGTTTGATTTGTGGAACATATGGTTTATAACCATAAGAAAGTTTTCTATTAATTAATATTTTCTTGATGCTCGCACTTTTTGGAAATCTATAGACCTTGGTAAAGAGCTAGGATCTTTACTTGGTTATTAGTCATTTTGCTTTGATTATTTACTTAGTTATTCTATAAAAAGTAATTCAAAAGAGCTTCATCAAATAAGATATTTAATATAATTATTTTACCTTTTTATAATATAAAAGAAGTAGCAAATGAAATTTGGAAATCTATAGACCTTGGTAAAGGACTAAGATCTCCACCTAATTATTGATCATATTTCTTTGATTATTTTACTTTGCTTTTGATCAGCTTTCTTTGATTATTTTACTTTGCTTGGTTATTGGTCATTTTGCTTTGATTATTTTACTTAGTTATTAGACATTTTTCTTTGATTAACGAAGGGACTAGGATCATCAAATGATAATTTTGATGAACATGAAGATGGATACTCTTTTATCATGTAACAAAATTATGTGATATAATTGGTTTATTCTTGTATATTTTAAAACTTAAATTTTTCTCAAAAATTAATTTTGTAATATAAGTTATAAAAAATTTATAAACAAATTATTAAAAGTTTTATAAAAAATTGAAAATAATATATATTTAATTCTAAATTTAAAAATAAAAATGATTGAGTTTTTTTAATAATTTAAATAAATAACTCATTTTTTACTAAATAAAAGGTTTTTCACAATTAAACCTATATTATATATATCAATGTTAAAATTATCTAATTAGTATATAATTAAACTATAACCCATCCCTATTCTATAGTTGAAAATAGATTAAAAATACTTATTTTTAATTTTTAACTTACAAAATAATAAAGCCACAATGGCTCTTCGAGTGACCCTAGAGAACATTTCTCATTTGGTAAAGGTTGAACTTTTTCATAGACGCAGTAATGTTACTTTCACCATTACATTGAGCATGAGATATTTTGGAAGATACTGGACCACTCAACTACGCCAATAATTTGCTTACCCAAATTAATTTCATATTGAGATTGTTTTTATTCTATGAAATCTTGTCGTTGAAATGCTTTTTGTGGGTTCAGTTCTTCTCAATTTATGGGATGAGATATTGACCGGGAGTTTGTAGAACAATTAAAATCTCCTTAAAAATTCTCAAAATCAAAGATAGTTTAGCAAACTAGCAGTACCATACTCGTTACGAATCTCTATCGTAGATTTTAAAATCATTGTAGATGTAATTACTCTACCATACCACATGAAAACCCAAAACCCTATAATCAAGAGTAGTAAAATTACCTTACTACCATGATGATGCAGTGTAAAGCACTAAGCACTAGCAGAATGAAAGACTCAGCTGGAGTGATCGATAGACTCAGCCACCTCCAAGTTTTATGATCCATCCAACTTATTAGGCACTCCTCGGGAAGGAAAGCACAAGCTTATCTGTTGTGATTATTTCTTCTGTTTCATTTGGTTTGTGGGGTTGATTCTAGTAGAAGCTTATCTGTTGTGACTATTGTTTCTATTTCATTTGGTTTGTGGCGTGGATTCCAATGGACGAATTGACACTGGAACTTCACAAGGTTGAAGCTGTGAAATTTTGGAACTTCAAGCCAAAGAGTGGGATATCATCGCCCATATACATTGATTTGAGGCTTATAGTCTCATGCCCACATCTGCTCAAGCTCGTTTATGACATCATCTTTAACAAGGTCTCATCTCTCAAATTTGAGCTAATCTGTGAAGTTTAGGCGTTTGAATGAACTATGATCACAAGATTTATTCACTTGTTTACCTGTTAATTTGCCATGCAGCAAGACAGTTTCTCTAATGCAAGGGTATAAGGGTATATATATAGATCTGTCGTTTAAAAATATGGTGCACAATGGTTGTATGAATTGAAGAGGATACCAAAACATATAATATTTTGAAGAAAATTAAGCCAAATAAAATAAATAAATAAATCATGAAACATATAAAACCAACGCACAAATAAATCTTGTGTCCACCAAGGTAAGGGATGTAATATTTTTCAATGAAAGTTTTTAAAATAACCCACTTGGTTACATAGAGAAGGTGCCACAGTCTCACCAAAATCAACTGAGGAGATTTTCTAAAGCAACAATCTCTCCATTAAAATATTGCCTAGTTGGTATACTAACTCTACTACATTTTTGTCAACTGATTTGCAGTAAATATGTGCAACCAAGAGTTTGGTTAAAACATAAATGAATCAATGTGGGAGCCAGCATATCATTCTATTAAACCACCAAACCCACGACGCAATTAAAGAAGATGTCAAAATTAATATTTTTCATAAAACCGTTAAAGATGAGTTAAAGCCTAGCTCACCATCAACTCATATCGTGATACCTGAAAAAGAAGTAGATGCCAGCAAAAAACCAAGGAATTCATTAGCAACAAAGAACACTGCCTTCTGCAACCATAGTAGGAAAATAGAAGAAGCGTCTACAAAAAACCAAGGAATTCATCCGCAGCAAAGAACACTGTCTTCTGTAACAATAGTAGGAAAATAGAAGAAGTGTCAGCAAAAAACCAAGGAATTCATCCACACAATAGTAGGAAAATAGAAGAAGTGTCAGCAAAAAACCAAGGAATTCATCCACAGCAAAGAACACTGTCTTCTGCAACAATATTAGGAAAATAGAAGAAAACCAAAGCATCATCAAACATCCTACTACTGGTGAGAACACACCCCAAGATTCACTACACTCACAACCAACTAGATGAGAAAGCTAAAGAAATCCCCAGAGGAAAATCAGAAAGGAAAACAGAGGCGAGGTTCAATAAAAAAAAGAAAAGTTGCAGGTCTTCACATTTCAAAAAAACAAAGTACCTAGAAAAACAAGCTCCAAACCTTTACATTTTAAACCAGCAACCCACCAGCAATGAGCAATTAATAAAATAAATGTGCATGTCGCATATGAACAATAGCATTAAAATGGCCTTGACTCGAAATCATGAAAAAATTCAGAGAAACACAAAATCCATATTTCAACACCCTAAAATTTTAGCTAAATCTAACCATCCTTCATAACCATGCCCCGTCTCATTCTATAAAGTGTGGTCACCCCAAAGTAGATTCATAAATGTGAAAAATATGGAATAGTAAATGCATTTGATACGAATGCAGTTTAAGAAAAGGCAGATCTTGTATATCCCAAAGGACTACCACCAGTGATAAAGAACACAATAGTTTAATTTTAGACCATTTTTGGATAACAAGATTAAAAATTAATAATAGCTATCTTACGATCAATACCTGCATCATTATGACATCCTAGAGTTGTCAGGTATGTAAAAATTAGGATAAGTACCTGAATTAATCTCGTAAAAGTTTAGCATAAAAAAACTACATCATTATGACATCGTAGAGTTGTATGTAAAACTTAGGATAACTACCTGAATTAATCTCGTAAAAGTTTAGCATAAAAAACTATAGTTTACCTAGGGAATACTAATAGGAATAAGAATATCTACTCATATTTAAAAAGTATTATTTAAAAAATATTTTTTTTTCTAAAAATAATTTAACCTTACAAACTCTAGAAAACACATTAATAATGACTTACGACATCACGCCACCGGATTTTGGGGCACCAAATTCAAGACCTACGTGATTGTTTCAAAACCAATTACATTTCAGATAAATAAGTTTAAAAAAAACTAGTTTAATAAATAAAAATTACAACTATATAAAACTTTATAAATAGAAAATATTGAAACTCGCTACGCAAATTGTAGCTATATAAAACTTTTTAAATAGAAAATATTAAAACTCACTATAGCGTGGATTAATAGGGCAGTGGGATTCATATTTATCCTGCTGCGCATGACATAATACTATATTCTTTTTAAACATTCTTATAAATACTATATATAACATAACATAACCTATATATATTCTTTAATTCTTCAAATGTGAAGAATTAATATAAAATAGCTTAGTTATGATCTGTATTAAGATTAACTACTCATCATTATTTAATGAAAACTACATTAACTTATTTATAATTTATAAAAGAATAAGCTAAAAGCACGACGGAATGCACCGGATGTGGCATTATGCAGATTGGACTTCCAACGAGTGCTCTAGAACACATGTAGTAACCTAGAGTTGATGTAGTAGTCTAGAACACATGTATATACGTTGTAACCTAGAGTTGATATAGTAGTCTAGGAGCTAGTCTTAAAAAACAACAATTCAATTTTAATATATTTTTATTGCATAATACATTTAGATTGTCTCAAAATAAGAAAAAGTGAAACCATGTGCATGGGTTGGTCATGTTATAAACCTCAGCTTGAACCCAATAATGATCTAATAAGAGAACAAATTCCCTATGCATCGAGTGCAAAATCCTTGCCCTCCATTTAGACATTGAGATTCTTCTTGATACTACCCTATTAGGGAAAAGGTTAACTACATTGGAAAAAGTTGATGAAAATCGTCGCACTGTGTTACAAATCACTTAAACGGAGAAGTGTTCCAAGGCCCAATATGGGGTATCAAACTAGTGACTGATAAAATATTGTCTTTCCCTGTAACTGATAGAATATTATTCCTTTCTACATTTGTTGGGTCACAAAAATACCACATTTTATTCATCTTTCATACACCATTTGTCACCTTATTCCTATTTTATCCTTCCATAAAACCATTAATATCCACCACTTTCATAATACATATGGGTTTATATTACCATTTTCCAAATTATTTGTTTTAAGTATTTTTAAGAGAATTCTTGATTAAATATTAGAAATTAATATATTTTTCATATATATATCTCAAATATTTGTGTGAGCTTTGTAATGTAGGGATATTTGAAGCTTTCAACCAAAAGCTTCCCTAATGTTTTCTCCATCTTTTCAATATTTAAAGGAGATAATTCAAGCTAATTTCAAGGAGAAGATTATGCAAATATGGAGAGAATATCTCATCCCATATTTGTTGGAGGATTTGAAGGGATAAGTTGAGAGAAAAGTGGTTATGTTAGAGAGTTTGAGGGATAAGTTGAGAAGAAAGTGGATTATAACTATGATTAGTTATCTTGAATTTATGTATAAATAGGAGTTCTCTCTCCTCATTTTGGAGGAGGTCTCCCTAGTGGTGTGGAAGTAGAGAATAGTTTATAGAGTTAGTCATTGAGTGGATTTTCATTGTTATGTAATAGAGATGATGCTTTAATGCAAATCCTTTTATTCTCTCTCATGTTAATTTGGGTTTCTTTCTTATGAATTATTAATATAGATTTTTAGTGATTTCTTTCTTATGAATTGTTCGCATAGATTTTTCAGTGATTTATTTCTTATGAATTGTTAATATATATTTGTCATGAGCTCATATCTATTTATCGTTTGTCATTTGTTACATGTTATAGATTATATTTCCCTTGTTTAATTTCAGTAGTTCTTTCCTAAGTTTAATTTATGCAATCATGCTTTCTTAGGTTAGATTTATTTCCATACAATTTCTTGTTTTCATAAATTAGATTCAATTTCAGTTGTAGAATAGGTTAGTATCACTTCGATCTTGCATATATGTTGCGTGCGCTTCTAAGTTTACGATCTCTCTGGGTTGACAATTAAATCGTTGGATATGTTATATAATTTGTTTAATATTTTTCACCAACAATATTTCTAGAGGGAAATAACAGTTCACTAGATAAATCTTCAGAGACAATGAATACTTCATCCATTGATACAAATCTAAACAAAATTCCAAGTGTTTCACTGTAAATTCAAAAAACTAGGTATTTCATTGTAAATTCAAAACCCTAGGTTCTATTGATAGAAGGTACATTACAAATTGATCTAATGTTTATAGTCTATGGGATGCACAATGCTTACATGTTTATCCATGAGAACGATGAACTGTGAATAGTGAGCTCCAACCCTTGAGATCCAACTATGAAATGTGACCCATGAGCTCCAACCATGAAATGTGAACCGTTAGATCCAACTCATGAGCTCCAACCATGAAATGTGAACCGTGAGCTCCAACCCATCAGTTCCAACCATGAAATGTGAATCGTGAGCTCCTACCAATGAGTTGCAATTGTGAAATGTGAACCATGAGATTCAATCCATTAGCTCCAACTGTGAATGTGAACTGTGAGGTCCAACCGTGAAATCCAACTAGTGAGCTGCAACTGTAGCCATGAAATATGAACCGTGATCTCCAACCAGTGAGCTACAATCATGAAATGTTAACCGTGAGCTCCAACTAGTGAGTTGCAACCATGAAATGTGAATCATGAAATGCTAAATGTCAGTATGAATGTAAAGGATTGGAATAACCAAAATAGGTTTAAATTGCTCCTATCAAGCTGATGTCAATAGTTAGAAGGACCATTAAATACCTCGACATACATGTAGGTGTTGAAATGATTCGTTGGTTACATTGGGTTTATAACTTCACCTAATGTTGAATCATTCAATGTAGGATAAGATAGTAGTAGTTTAGTTAGTTTAGGATGTTTTCGTTCTTTCTAAAATAGATTTTGTAATTTGTTTTATTTCGAGTTTAACAACATACTTCAACTAGTTGATCCTTATGTTCACTAGTGTGTTAATATAGGTGTCTTTGTTCCTTTTGATCATTAAAATTTGGCTATTTTTCTAGTTTCTAATTATTATTCTTCATTTTTAAGATCATCTACATAGTAGCTAAAGAAATAGGATCATTTTTTTAAAGATTATCTCCCCACCTTTCTTGTTGGAAAAAGGCCACTATGAAGAATCCTTTAGAATTGTGCTTGACATCACCCTATACTTCATGATTCTAACTGGTATATCAAAAATGTGGATAATACAACATTGTCACAAATGTTATCCATTGTTATTTGGATAAGGATGAGGATGATGATGACAATGACAAGGTGATGATAAGGATGGTGATGATGATGATAATGATGATGATAATTATAATGATGATGAGGATGATGATGAGGAGGAGGATGATGATGATGATGATGATGATAATGACGATGATGATGATGCAGATGGTGATGATGATGACAACGATTAGGATGTGGATGATGATGATGATGACAACGATGAGAATGAGGATGGGGATGATGAGGATGGTGAGGACGATGAGGATGATGAGGATGAGGATGAGGATGATGATGATGATGATGATGACGATGATGATGATGTGGATGGTGATGATGATGACAATGATTAGGATGGGGATGATGATGATGATGATGATGAAAATAATTAAAATGAGGATGGGGATGATGAGGATGGTGAGGATGATAAAGATAATGAGGATAAGGATGATGATGGCGATAATGAGGATGAGGATGATGATGACGATGAGAAGGTGATGATGAGGATGATGAGGAGGAGGAGGAGGACAATGAAAATGACGATGATGAGGAGGAGGAGGAGGAGGATAAAAATGGTGAGGATGATGATAATGATCACGACGATGATGATGGTGATGATGATGATGACAATGATGAGGAGGATAATGATGACGATGACGACGACGATGATGATGATGATGATCACCACATGATGGTGATGGTGATGGTGATGATTATGATGATGAATATGATGATGATTATGATGATTATGATGAGGATAATGATAATGATGGGAATAAGGACAATTATGAATATGAGGATGAGGATGAAGACGAGGATGATGATAATGAGGATGATGAAGGTGAGGATGAGTACGATATGATATATAATTTATGAAAAAACATATGGACAATGCAAAGATAATTAATATAAGCACAAAGTTGAAGAGAGAATTTGAATTTCCATGCATTCCTCCAAGTGAACTTGAATTGATAAGACATCATTTCAGTATTAATTATGGTAAACAAGTTCGGTTACATTTAGTTATGTTCAGTTACATTGAGTTACATTTAGTTACATTCAGTTATATTCGGTTACATTCAGTTCTATTCAATTACATTCAATTATGTTCAGTTACATTCAATTCTATTCAGTTACATTCAGTTTTGTTCAATTACACTCAGTTGCATGCAGTTACACCCAATTCCATTAAGTTACATACAATACCATCGAGTTCAGTTCAATACACTCAATTAACAACTCAGTTAAAGTAATTTAATTAATGAAAGGATCATATCTTCTAGTGGGAGATAATCATGGATTTCCATATTGGCACCAGGTCAATGGGGGATGCATGATTGAAGATGTATCAGTTTTTTAAGCGTTGATAAGTTAATCATGCATGCAAGCATTCTATTTTTTTATATAACCTAATTTGACTTGTTATTAAAGTGTTATGAACTTGGAAAGTTAGATATGGTGTTCCATTTCATCTCCACTCTCTAGTGGTCTCAGTGAAAGCAATTTTATATTATGTTGTAATCATTCTCTGCCACTTATCAATCATACTCTAATATTGTTTGTTGGGTTTTTTTATCCTTCTAATCAGTGGAGGGTTTTCCCACAATATATCCTACATTCTATGGTTTGATTTATGTCTTTGGATTATTGATGATATTTATGTGCAATGTTATTGTGGATTAAAGTTTTAAATTTCAATTATCTTTATATTTTTCTCAATCACTAAACCAATCACATTTCCCAAATACATCAAAGTCTACTGAGCAAATTTACATTTCTTAATGTTTACTAGCAGTTGATGTTTGTTCAAGGTCTCTAACACCTGCTTGATATGTGAAATTATATTCTCTTCATAAGTAGAGCTATAAACCAATATAGCATCTAAATACGATATTACAAATGAATCTACTAAAGGGTGCAATAAAAAATTCATCAAACACATAAATGTAGTTAGTGCATTACACAAACCCAAAGGAATTACTAACCATTCATATATAGACCTTTCCTAGCCTTGAAGGCGGTCTTGCAAGTGTCTTTTTCCTTCACTCACACTTGGGGGTATCCTGATTTGAGATCCAACTTGGTAAAGTACCAAGTGTTAGAATAGTAGAGTCAAGCTAAACTATTTAACCTATCTAAGCAACCAACAACATATCATAAAAGATAAGAACAGGAAAACAAAAGGACAAGAGAACACCGATATACGTGGTTCACCCTAATGGGTTACATCCACGGGAAGGTAGTATTCTATTATCTCCAGAATGTTTTCTCCAATATTACAAGAGAGCAAAGCACAAATACCCCAAAAAATATAGATGATGTACAACAGTGTCATAGTCGTACAACTACTACATCAAGAATACATCATGTGTAGAGACTCACTTGACCCTATTATATACTACGAGATGAGGAGGAATTACTCTCACATATTGCATGTGGGATAATATAATTCTCCAAAATAACATCTCTTAATACAATACCATGGACAAATACTCTACACAAGTAAATACAACACCATATAACTATGGGTTAAATGTATTACTCTTTTACATAAGATTGTAGACAACTTTCGACATAATAAAAAGACATTATTACCTTCCAAGGAATATAATATATTCCAACACTCTCCCTTAATAATGGCTGAGAGAAGGGCCCACACTAACACTAAGGAAGGAGTCATTACTGCTCCCCCTTGATGGCAAATTCTAGAAGAACCAAAGCCGCAAATAAGAAGAATACTTCAGCTGATGGAATTTGACGATGAACAACCACTTCTCACTTTTAGCTTACCATATAGCCAAATCATTAGCAACAATAGGTGTCTTGTGTTCACCATTAAATAGCCTCCAATGATTATTACTCCTGAGAACATCAATCATCTTTCTCTTCCATGAAAGATAGTTAGAACCAACTAATTTAGGAACATAAGCTACTTCAGAAGTAATAATGAGTGAAATTTTGTCAAGAAATAAGAAACCCTAATACTAAAAAATGATAGAAAAATAGTGAAGAACTTGGAAATAGTTACACTTTATTGATCTGAATCTGCAAAAGCACAGTTAGAAACACAATAAAGAAAAGAGGAGAAACTTTCACTTACAACCCTGTGAAAAAAACGTGCCCAGAAAAGCCCAGTCTTCTGTTCTGGTCATGAAGGTGGATCCAGAATGGCACTTCCAATTCCAAAAATAGGTTATATTAAAAATTCTGGTACAAACTAACCAAGTTACGGCCATTTTTTATAACTGTCATTTTTATAATCGGAAGAAAGATCTCCTTGAGGAGAGCCTCCAAATCATGCAGATCTACAGAAAAAAACATCAAGAAACCCTTGAAAAATTTCTACAAAAATATTACACAGCAAGTTAGGGCTAGGGTAAAAAAAAATGCAGAAATATGCTTAGATCTGAAGAGAAGCCTAATGGCTACTAGATAGAAAGCACATCTAAAACAAAATGAAAATGCCCAAATGATAATCAATTGATTGAAAGCTATAAAAGGTACTAGATCATAACAACCTGCTCTGATACCATGTTAGAATAGTAGAGTCAAGCTAAACTAGTTAACCTATCTAAGCAACCAACAACATATCATAAAAGATAACATGAAAAGAAAAGGACAAAAGAACACCGATATACATGGTTCACCCTAATTGGTTACATCCACGGGAAGGTAGTCTTCTATTATCTCCAGAATGTCTTCTCTAATCTTACAAGAGAGCAAAGCACAAATACCCCAAAGAATATAGATGATGTACAACAGTGTCACAGTAGTACCACTAGTACATCAAGAATACATCATGTGTAGAGACTCACTTGACCCTATTATATACTAAGAGATGAGGAGGAATTACTTTCACATATTGCATGTGGGCTAATATAATTCTCCAAAATAACATCTCGTAATACAATACCATGGACAAGTACTCTACACGAGTAAATGCAACACCATATAACTATGGGTTAAACATCGAATAAACAACGCCTCAATGGTCTATACATCGAAAATGATATCATACAGATGAACATCATGACTTTAACAGTAAAAGACGGTGCTTCATTACTTTTGGAATAAGGTGAAATCCTAAATAGAGAAATTATCTGCACAAGAACTTTCAAGATTAAACCATATAAAGATCATAAAACAAAATTGCTCATACAGAAATGAAAATGCTTATATACCAATGGTTAGAAAACATCATATAAAGGAATGAAAACATAATATGATCAAATAAAATATTAACTTGCTCATTATGGAAAATGAAGTTACTTTTACACATTAAGTAACAGTCACAACATATAAATAGTGAGCCAAAGATGTCAATATTTCCATATAGAAATGCGAGACAAATATATAGCAAGAACAAGAAATAATATCTTAATAAACATGATTAGAAGCAAAACTTAAATGTAAAAAAAGAATAACAGAAAACTTAAATACTTTACCGTACTGAATCTGCAAAAAACAGAGTTAGAAAAACAATAAAGGAAAGAGAAACTTTTACTTACAACCCTTTGAAAAAACGTGCCCAAAAAATCCTAGTCTTCTATTCTAGTCGCGAAGGTGGATCTAGAATTGTTGTTCCAATTCCAAATACACGTTTTTATTACCGCAATGAAGCCCAGAAATATTCTCTTTTTTTTCTTATCACGTGAGTAGATCCAGTATGGCGTTTCTAATTCCAAAAACAGGTTATAATAAGAATTACGATAAGAATTGAAGTTACGATCCTTTTTTATAACTGTCGTTTTTATAATTAGAAGAAAGATCTCCTTGAGCAGAACCCCAAAATCATGTAGATCTACAGAAAAAAACATTAAGAAACCCTTGAAAAAATTCTACAAAAATCTTACACAATAAGTTAGGGTTAGGGTAAAAAAGAAAAAATGCAGAAATATGCCCGGATCTAAAGAGAAGCCTAATGGCTACTAGATAGAAAGCAAATATACAGCAAAATGACAATGCCCAAATGATAATTGTTATTGATTGAAAGCTGTAGAAGGTACTAGACCATAGAAACCAGCTCTGTTACCATGTAAGAATAGTAGAGTCAAGCTAAACTAGTAAACCTATCTAAGCAACCAACAACATATCATAAAAGGTAAGAACAGGAAAAGAAAAGGAAAAGAGAACACCAATATTAGTGGTTCACCCTAATGGGTTACATCCATGGGAATGTAGTCTTTTATTATCTCCTGAATCTCTTCTCCAATCTTACAAGAGAGAAAAGCACAAATACCCCAAAGAATATAGATGATGTACAATAGTATCACAATAGTACCACTACTACATCAAGAATACATGATTTGTAGAGACTCACTTGACCCTATTATATACTAAGAGATGAGGAGGAATTACTTTGACATATTGCATGTGAGATAATATAATTCTCCAAAATAACATCTCTTAATACAATACCATGGACAAATACTCTACACAAGTAAATACACCACCATATAACTATGGGTTAAATGTATTGCTCTTTTACATAAGATTGTATTCAACTTCTGATATAATACAAAGACATTATTACCTTTCAAGGAATATAACATATTCCAACACTCCCCCTTAATAATGGCTGGGAGAAGGGCCCACACTCACACTGAGGAAGGAAGGAGTCATTATTGCTCCCCCTTGATGACAACTTCCAGAAGAACCAAAGCTGAAAAAGAAGAACACTTCGGATGATGGAATTTGATGATGAACAACCGCTTCTCATTGAATCATGAAAGTGCAAATGAACCTGATTGTACGATGAAAGACCGAACAATAAAATGCCAAGAACAAGTGACGTAATCCAATCGAAAGATGCCCAGATCACCACAAGAATCATCAAAACCATACATGATAGCTAAAGAACTCTGATATAACATCCACACCAGTGTACAGATACCTTCTGATGGTCGATACAATAGAACATGTGGCTAAGAACACCACAACAATGTACAAAAAACCCTAGATGGCCAATACACATGCTAATAACAAACATTCTTCCAATCAAGGTGCAATATAAATATCTGTAGAAGACCTCAAGCATCGAAGAAACAAGACCCTAATGGTCTATACATCGAAAATTATATCATATAGATGAACATGATGACTTTAACAGTAGAAGATGGTGCTTCATTACTTCTGGAATATGGTGAAAGCCTAAAGAGAGAACTTATCTACACAAGAAATTTCAAGATTAAAGCATATAAAGATCATAAAACAAAATTGCTCATACAGAAATGAAAATGCTTACATACCAAATGTTAGCAAACATCATATAAAGGAATGGAAACATAATATGATCAAATAAAAGATTAACTTGCTCATTAAGGAAATTGAAGTTACTTTTACACATTAAGTGTCAGCCACAACATATAAATAGTGAGCCAAATATTTCATTTAAATATATGAAAATTTAGTCATTAAGCAACTAATTTGAAGCATAGGTGCATTTATTATTAGTATGAAGTTAATATGCAAGAGATGAATGCCCTAAAAATGTCAATGCTTCGATATAGGAACGTTAGAGACAAGTAGGAACAAGATAACCTCTGCAATCATAAGAATAGAAATCTCCTTGCAACAAGAACAAGGTTCTCATGATAAATAATTCAAGATTTAAAGATTGCTCAAAGCCATATAAATATTGACTAAAGATGATCGAAATAAACATGACATGAGATATAGAAAAATCAAAATGTTTAATATGATCAACATATAGCAAATTATGATCAACTCATGATATCACTTATAAAAAATTATGAAATGACAAGTTACTAATGGTATTAATGATGGGTTCATTTCTTGTTAACACTATGTAAATATGCAAGAGATGAAATGCCCTGGAAATGTCAATGCTTCCATATTGAAATGTTAGAGACAAATAGCACAGGAACTAGATACAATCTCTGCAATACATGAAAAAGAAACTATATCCCAATTAAATAACTTATGACAAGCCAAAAAATATGATATCACATAGATTAAAAAAATTGATTTTATTTAAGAATTTAATTAGCAAGAGCATATAATGATCATAAAGATATTATTTATAAAAGAATGAAATTGATTTTACACAAAGGTTAGCAATAACATATAAATAAAGTAAATAATGATCACTAGATAACACATATGAGATTGTTCTTATAAAATTGTTTTTATAAACAAAACAAAGAAAAGAACAAATTAATTATTTAGTATATTTAAAAAATATTAAGCATTAGATGGTTTATAGCTATCAACATGACAAAATATTAGAGATCCATGTCCTTAAAAGATGTCAATATTTCCATATAGAAATGTGAGACAAATATATAGCAAGAACAAGAAATAATATCTTAATAAACATGATTAGAAGCAAAACCTAAATGCAAAAAAAGAATAACAGAAAAATTAAATACTTTTCTGTACTGAATCTGCAAAAAACACAGTTAGAAAAATAGTAAATGAAAGAGAAACTATTACTTACAATCCTTCGAAAAAATGTGCCTAGAAAAGCCCAGTATTTTGTTCTGGTCATGTAGGTGGATCCAGAATGTTTGTTCTGATTCCAAAAACAGATTATAATAAAAAATATGGTAAGAAATGACCAAGTTCCGGCCTTTTTTTTAGAACCGTCATTTTTAGTACTGAAAGGAAGCCCTGAAATGCTCTGTTTTTTGTTTTGATCACAAGGGTGGATCCAGAATGGCTATTCCAATTCCAAAAATAGGTTATAATAAAAAAATCGGTAAAAAATGACCAAGTTACGACCATTTTGTATAACTGGAGTTTTTATTACCGAAAGGAAGCCCATAAATACCCAGTTTTATGTTCTACTCACAATGGTAGATCTAGAATGACGTTTCTAATTGCAAAAATAGGATATAATAAAAATTTCGGTAAAAACTAACCAAGTTACGATCCTTTTTTATAACTGTTGTTTTTATGATTGGAAGAAATATCTCCTTGGGTAGAGGCTCGAAATCATGTAGATATACAGAAAAAACATCAAGAAACCCTTGAAAAAATTTTGCAAAAATCTTACACAACAAGTTAGGGTTAGAATAAAAAAGAAAAAATGCAGAAATATGCCCAGATCTGAAGAGAATCCTAATGGCTACCAGATATAAAGCAAATTTACACCAAAATGACGATGCCCAAATGATAATCGTTATTGATTGAAAGCTATAGAAGGTACTAGATCATAGCAACCCGCTCTGATACCATGTAAGAATAGTAGAGTCAAGCTAAACTAGTTAACCTATCTAAGCAACCAACAACATATCATAAAAAATAAGAACATGAAAAGAAAAGGACAAGAGAACACCGATATACATGGTTCACCCTAATGGGTTACATTCATGGGAAGGTATTCTTCTATTATCTCCAGAATGTCTTCTCCAATCTTACAAGAGAGGAAAGAAAAAATACCCCAAAGAATACAGATGATGTACAATAGTACCACTACTACATCAAGAATACATGATTTGTAGAGAGTCACTTGACCTTATTATATACTAAGAGATGAAGAGGAATTACTCTCACATGTTACATGTGGGATAATATAATTCTCCAAAATAACATCTATTAATACAATACCATGGACAAATACTCTACATAAGTAAATACATCAACATATAACTATGGATTAAATGTATTACTCTTTTACATAAGATTGTAGACAACTTCCAACATAATACAAAGACATTATTACCTTCCAAGGAATATAATATATTCCAACACCTAGCATGTTACAATTAATCTACCAAATCATCGAACCTTAGTGAAGAGTGTTTATTCTTAAGGGTGACCTTATTCAGAGCTCTATGGTCAATAAACATCCTATAAGTCCTGTCCTTCTTGCGTACTATGATCATAGGTGACTCACAAGGTGAGGTGCTAGCTGGTCAAATTACTCCTTTCTCTAGTAGTTGTTCCAACTACTTCTTCACTTCTTCTTCTTCCAGAACATACTATCTATATAGTCGAATGTTTGGAAATGGAGAATCATGAAATAATTGCATCTCATGCTCCAATTCCTTCTTAAGAGGTATCTCTTTAAGCTCTCAAAATAGTTCTTTGTATACTTGCAAAAGCTTTTCCAATTGGTGTTTCTTCTCTCTAGTATGTCCCTCTAAAAATGCATTTACTTCTGCCATTTCCCCTTCTTGTTGATCATGTCTTACAAAATAAATACAAACTTTCTACTTGAAGTAATTAGCTTCTTAGCCTAGTTGCACGAGGTCTTCACTTAGTGAAACCATGCCATAGCACGTTCGTTCATGGCATATGAAACAATACCCCTATTTTCAAAAAATATTGGAAAATACCTCCCAAAATCATTTTTTTTTAACCCCCTCCCAATATGCCTTCCCGATTTTAAAAAACCCCTATTTTCCCTATATATTGCATGTATCCATTTTTTCATTTACATTTTTTATACCCCTTTATATTTCTACCTAGTATATTGACATGATACCCCACATACATTCTACAATGCACCTTGTTTCTTTCGATGTATATTGTGGATGCACATTACTTCACCCACAATGATCAACATCATAGAGACCACATTCATTTCCTAAATTAACACTAGTTTGTCACTCTTCCTTTGACCCTTTTCCTCTCAACAATGGACAGTCACATCAAGGTTCTACATGATGTCTAAAACATGGCTAAACACTCACTACTTGACACTACTTGACTATTTTTCAAAATCAAGAGAAAAAACACCAAAGGCTTGATAAAAATCAGAGTATATCTACACAAATATTGTTAAATTCAATTGAAAAATAGAGATATGTTTTAACCTTTTTCCTCTCAACAATGAATAGTCACATCAAGGCTCTACATGATGTCCAAAGCAAGTTCAGAAAACCAAATAACTAACTACATTTTCTAATCATTTGTTTCACATTTTTAACCAAATAACTAACTACATTTCTAACCATTTGAAAACCAAGTTCAAGATATTTGTTTAAGCCTACATCATTTGCAATTTTGTTGATTAATTTATGGGAATGTCATGTTACATAACGTTACACAAAAAAACACTTTCAACATCTCCCCATGCTAGGTTGTAAGCACCTCCCTACTCTCAGTGCAATAAACAGGTTTCGTTAAATATTAATACAAAATAAACTAGTAAAAGGGTAAAGTATTACTCTTAACTACTAACAAGAAGATTATACCTCAGTACGAAGTTCATGAGGAAAAATTTCAAGTATTGAAGCACTATCCATATCAACAGGTTGTCCATTAAAGAGATGAACCTGAAGCAATCTCTGTGCTTGTTGTTGTGCAAAGACCCCTGCTTGTATATCTAGAGGAAGGGTAGCAAGGAATTCTGGATCAGTCTCCTCAGTAGCTGGTGGCTGATTATTTGTAGGTTGTGCTGCCTGATTCTGTTGGGAAGCAAGCACCTCTGTTCTTAACTCTTCAGGAAGAGCCTCTAGGAATGTAGGATCAATAGAATTAGATCCCACCACCACAGTATTTTGCTGCTGCTCACTGGGAGTATGAGCAGGCACATTTTGACTGCTCTCCCTGGCAATTTCTGGTTGGGCTTGTTCTCTATTACTATTTTCATCTTGCACACATTCCATATTTCTTGATGCATCAATCTGTTCGAGGTTTCCAGTTCCATCGGCACTTCCAATTTTTACTTCCAAGCTACAAATGATTTTACCTAATGTAGCACCACTACCGCTACTATCTTTGCTCACAGCTTCAACATCACACATGACTTGCTCATTGCGCTCATCTTGCATCTCAAGGTCATGGTGAACAGCACCTATAGTATGAGTTCTTTGCTCCAAAGAATCTTGTTGCAAAGGTTGAGTTGAAATAGTGTTGGTATTATCGGCACTATTATATTCAATATGGGATTTCCCATGTTCCTCAGTTCTCTGTATATCATTTTCCTGTGATTGTATATTTTTTGTCATTCTAGTACCATCTTCTGCAGCTTGTGAAGCAGTAGATTCATCTTTTTCTTGTGATCAGGTGGTATCATGGGCCTGATCTGATGGAGTATCATCAAATGGCTGAGCTATCTGTAACTGAGAAACAAACTGCTCCTCAATCCCCAATGCTATGGTAGTGCCACTCATTTCTCTAATCTGCTGACTATCATCAGCCCAACTACTTGAACGATTTCTTGGCCATCCACTTCGAAGTGTTCGGAAAATCAAATCCAGATGGGATGGAGCTGAAGTACTTTCAATATTACTCTCAGTGACAACCCTGTAATTCTCTGCAATCATAGTCTCCATGATTGACAGCTCTCTCCTATAGCTTGTAAAGGTAGAATAAAGGCATGCTGGCTCACAAATATGTCAAGAGTGAAATTTATATGCTACATAGTTGCTTACAAGTTATTTCTTCTTTAGTCATTTTCTGCATTTCTTTTTGTAATTTTTTTTTTCTGAGAATATAGGATGTATTTTTCAAAAAAATAAGGTAGGGAATGTTAATTTGCATTTGTAGCTTGTTCCATTACATTCAGAGGCAGAACATGGAACACGCCAAGGTGTTGATGATAGAGAGAGTAAACGAAATATAGATGGTATTCCAAATGGAAGATATCACACATACATTTCATTCCTCAATTGCTCACATTTACTCATAAAGTTTTTCAATTATAACACTAGGGAATTCAATGGATTCCATACATAGTAGCAAGATTCGAATACGATTCAGTATGGAAAAAATGCATAACGAGAAAATCTAGTACAGATCCAATACAGAAGTATACATCTCATAGATACGAAGAAAATGCATTTTGTTCCACATTTTAGAAGAATTTCATCCTCAGGAATGCACAATAAATCAACAAAAATATCATTCCTTGGAAATTTGGTTATTTAGTTTTATATTTATAGGCTTTTTAGGTTTTTGTTAATGTTTTTGGGGTTTGGAGGCCTTTTTTTGGTTTAGGGGTGGATAGGTATCAAAGATAGTAAAAGTACATTGACCATACAATAGACATACTATACTGAGACTTCACCAAATTTCATACTTCTACCGAATTTCCATATAACAAAAGGCAATACAACTGAATCTTGCTACCATGAATATGCATTTATGCTGGTTTGAGCAAGGATCTTCCTGAAAAAAACATGTTGAAGTATGAAGACCACAACTGGACACTAGTATTGGACCATGAACATATTTCTTTCCATTACAGGTTACTAGTTATATTTCAGGCACTAGCATTGGCATTTAACTTGGCTGACTATGATCTCTAAGTAGAGGAGTTAATGATCTCTTTATGGTACTTCAACTTTATATTATTTTCTTATTCTCAAAATTAAGGAAACAATATGTTTACAGTGTTTCTCTGTTTAATGTTTCTAATGATACATGTACTATCATTTCTTTGTTTCCTAAGATTTTGAATGTGTTGATTCTGAAACTTGTACCCTTTTTAGACACATTACCCATTTCCCTGTTTTAGGTGTAACATAGATTACAACTTGAAAAAGGTTGAAGTTCCTCTACTGCAATTCTGCTCCTTAAGGTTGAAGTACTGGAACTTCCTCTACTACAAGACACTAATCATCTACCCTGCTAGAAAATGCAAGATACAAATTGGAAACATTGAGGCTTTGTGCTAAGACAGCTTGATAATGGCCTTATTTGCATCTGGGTTTGTTGAGATCATTATGTGAGCAGCTCATTTTTGTGATGTTTTATGTTTGTGTTCACCTTTAGTCCTCCTTGAGGCCTACCTGTACTATAGGACCTCTTCTTAGAATGAAAATTGAAAGCCCGATTACCTTGTTGCTTGCCACTAGACCACACTCCTGTGGGCCCCTTTTGCCAATTACTAAAAAGGTTCATCATTACAAGGATTAGGGATATTTTCATCAAGTGCTAACAGACTTAGGCAAGAACAGAAAAGACACAGGAGATGCATTGGTTGTTTCTGATAAGGAGATCAAAAACAGGGTACTCAATGGAGACAAGTCAGTTAAGTTTAAATTTGGTCATGTACAGAAAAATGAGGCAGAGACTACTCAAGATTGGAACCTTACATCAGATGCATACTTCCTTTCTCCAATTGCTAAAAAGGTTTCATCATCAAGCAACTTTGAGATTTTGCCTCAAGTGCTAAAAGATTAAACAAAGAACAAAAAAGTCATAGGAGAATCAAATACATTGGAATTTGGGCCATATAGCTTCAAGTACAGACGCAAAAGGTTTTTAACAGAAACCACCTGTCACCTATAGAATACAAACTTAGCAAGCACCAAGGATACTGAGAATCTCCTGCTCCATGCCAGGTGTTACCCCCCATTTTGCATGGGTGTCCACACGTGAATTTTTTCACATGATTCAGCAAGGAGTGACATGTTGATGGATATTTGGGTGGCCTATGTTCTTCGATGTTAGATCCTTGCTTCTATGTGATGGTCCCCTAGTGATTGATGATGTTCTAGCATTGATAGATCTTCACACTAGTAGCCATGGAATGTTGTTTTTGCTTGATGATTCAATATCAATATATTCTCATCTGGATGATTGTCTTGAAGTTATATCTCGATGGCTTTCTTCTTGTACATATTTGCTTATGTGACATTGATAGAGTGCCCTAGCCTTTTGAGCTGATATGGTATTTTGGATAACATACACTCAAAATTATTGAAAGGCATGGCTGGTTTTCATGGTGTATTGGTGTTTGAGGGATGATTTGGATTGATTATGGTGTATTGGTGTTTGAGGGATGATTTGGATTGCTTATGGTGTATTGGTGTTTGAGGGATGATTTGGATTGCTTATGGTGTATTGGTGTTTGAGGGATGATTTGGATGGCACCCTTGTCCCTGAGCATTTGGCTAACTTATGTGGATATGATGACATTGTAAGCCTCTTTCTAGAGTTTAGGATGTAATTCAAGTATGTATTCTGGAACCCTAATTCATCACTCATACTAGCAGAATAGAGTTGACTGTCGGTTTGAAGATATAATTCTAGGTAGGAAATACTAAATGTGGCACATCGTAGAGAGGACATTAAGGGCAACAGCTACAAGGATGTTTTTAGGTTTTGCTCCACAAATTTTTGGACAAAATAGCAGTGACAGAGCAGACTGATGATGCCTTTTCAAACATGTCTATAAGTTTTCTATTCCTTGGATTTATGGAAGACTCAAAGCCTACAAATACCCATCTATAGCATGACTTTTTACATTTATGGAGGCCTATAAACTGGTAGCAGATTGGCAACAAAACAAGGATGTTTTCTGCAGTAAATATGGGCAAGAAGAGCACTAAATTTGACTGCAAACTTGTCCTAGTAGATCTGTTTGGTTTTGAACAGCCCTATTGCTTCTTGCCACATTGAAGAATGCAAGCAACAATATTGAGATGGCTCATGGGACTTGGAGGTCAAACCATTCATACATTGAAAGAAATTAAACAAGATTGTCAAGAAGCAATGATTGTCCAAATAATTTCAATATTAGAATATTGATTCATTACTGGAAGAGAATGAAATGACTACAGGAAACAAGATTTGGTACTACTGAAATCAAAGAGACATAACTACAGGAACTCAAAATTTTGCTAATCGTATAGTGTGGACTAGGGATGATTTTAGGGGCGAATTATAGCCCAAAGGCGAATTTTAAGGGTTACCCAAAAATAAGTGGGTGAATTTTTATATTAAAATGTTATTATTTTATTTAATAAATTTGCCCATTATTTATTTTGTATATAGCTGTGCCAAGGTAAATCGCATTCATCCCGATTTAGGGAAAATCTAGAAAAGGAATATTAGCCCACGAAATTATTTATTTTTGCCCACATTCGCCTGAATTTTTCCGTCTACGAGGAGATATTTGCCCAAATTCGCCCATTTTTTTCCGATTGGGAGGAGAAATGAAGATTGTTCACTAGATTTATGGATAATAGTTTGAAAATTTGGTATTTCGCCCAGGATTTATGGATAATAATATTAAAAATTTGCTATTTCGCTGGGATTTATGAATATTTCTGTAAACTGGTCTTACTTCCACCTCGATTGGGGTAAATTGGACATAGTTCGTCTTGGATTTGGATTTGTGGACAATTATTTGAGTAAAATGTGGAGATTTAATCAATTGGGGAAGTTTTTTCACTGGATTTGGTCCATAAATTTAGTCAAGTGAGGAAGTTTTTTACCTATATAATGGTGCAAGAGTCAGGACTCAAGCTCAACATCAAGCTTGATTTCTATTGCAAATCGGTCTTTACAGTGGCTAAGTGAATTCGTGGGAAGCAATTTCAGAAAATTTCTTCTATCTACACTGTGCAGGCTTTTTACAAGTTAGTTTCTTGAATCTTCTTCTATTTGCAGGATTTTTACAGGTTAGTTGCTGTGAGCACTCAACCTTGTTGCTAGACCACAGCTTGATGGGATTTTCCTCATTGGATATTATTCTTTGGCACTCTGTTGGTTTTAACTTTTATTTTGGGTGTAAGTTATAGTATTCAAGAGCCATGGAGCTCATTAGCAATTATTTGCCGGGGCACATGGTACAGATTCATAGATTTCTTAGCTTTTCCTTCTATTTTTCTTTTCAAGAATATTCACTTTTCAATCCCACAATTTATTCAAAGGACCAACGACACCTCCCATTACAACTGAAAAACCATAATATTTTTTTCCACCTCGGGAGTCGGCGTTTTGTACCCACCAACAATATATATCATACATTGCATCTCCTGGATGATCGAAGTCATGACTCGTCCCTTGTTCTATTTTGAGAAGGAACAAGGATTTTTTTCCAACTTGAGAGTCAGGGTTTTGTACCCACCAGTGATATATATCATACATTGCATCTCCTGGACGATCGAAGTCGTGACTCGTCCCTTGTTCTGTTTTGAGAAGGAACAAGGAGAAGCAGAAGAAAGTAAGATCAGTCTTTGACTCAGGGCAATCCAGTCTTATTTTCTCGGTCTTTGATCTGCTTACATTACATTTGACCAAGTGGACCCACTTCAGTTGATTTGATTGATTCAGTTCCAAGCTTCGTAAATGGGATGGAGTAGCTCGCTCATAAATAGTAGTTTTTCTCATTAAGATATGAAACAATGTCACCCTAGGGGGCAGATATCAATGGTAAGGAGTCCCATAGGAAGATGTCATAAATGTATAGGGCTTCAAATCTATTTTGGATTCATGTTTACCATGCCCAGCTAATTTGTTGCATTTGTTATATGTTCTTTTTTTTTATAAGTCTAGCTAGTATGGGATATATGGTGCTGTAAGCAAAAATACTTTCTATTATATATGCTTATTAATTCGGAGTTCTCCCTACTTTTCCATTACGTCAAAATGATGGACAAGCTAACAGAGGAACAGATCTCTAAGTTCAAGGAGGATTTCAGTTTGTTTGGAAGTCCTCCAACAGGCCATTTATGCATTATGTCTACCCATCGATTTGTGGGTGGTAGCTTGAAATCATAAATAGATTGGTCCCAAAAAGCTTAAACAACTATGTTCAAACCTCTTGGTGAACCTTGTGTCCATTTCCAATACAATACTCAATGGAAAACCCCAATACTTACAACATTTTTCAACAACTTCGCAACTTTTTCCACAACACAAGGTATCTTCATTGGCATGAAGATGGAACACTTGGAAAATATGTCCCCAACCACAACGATTCTAGCGTATCCTTGCAAATATGACATATGGGTGATGAAATCCGTATAAATGCTTTCCTAAGGTCTCTTAGACACAACAAAGTTTGTAATGGGCCAGCCTTCATTCATATATCTTCCTTGTCTTGTTTGTACAGAAGACAAGTCATGGCATACTATTCTACATCCTTGTGCATCTACTCATAATAGTATCCTCTCTCCAACAATGCCATCATTATTCATTGTCACTAGGTGGCTATCCCAAGGCAAATCATGGAATTCATTTAAGAGCTCCTTCCTGATATTTGATGACTTAGATATATAGATATGGTTTCCAAAGTACATAAGTTGTTTGTCTACCCAAAACTTCCTTACATTACCCTCATTAACCTGCTTCATGATGTTTATCATTGATGGGTCTCAATGCAATCCATCCATGATCTACACATGCAAGTCAGTAAAAACCTACGCATGGCATCATGTTGGCACCAGCAACTCATCTTCCTCTAAGGATGTGAGTTGTGCCTATTTTCTCAAGGCATAAAAATTTGCATTAAGTTTGTTGATACTATATGGCCATGTTGAATTCTTATACCAAGAAGTATTGCCACCTTTCTTACTTAGGTAATTGTTTTAGTTGTGTCACAATGTAGCTTGTGCAACGTTGTCTATATTCGCAATGAACGGTTTACCCCAAATAATGCCTCCATGCTTGTAGGAAATGCACAAATGTAGTCATATATTTTTCATGAATGGGGTGCCTCCACTTGCAATCCTATAGCTTCATATTATCATAGGATACAGGATGACCCTCCTGTGATCAAACTTATCCAATGGAAAATTTTAGGCATATGTCTACACCTCAAACAACTGCTCAAAGTCTAGCATCTTTAGCACAAGTGTAAGCTTCAGGTTGTATATGCTACAGCCCACGGCCACTCCTTAAACATCCTTGGGCTGCTTTTTTAGTGCCTTGGCCCCTCCTCTAGGTCTAGAACAGACCTCTACTAACTTCCTTCTACCCTCGGTCTGCCCTTTTAAGGCCTTGTCCAATGCCTTATCAACCCAAAGGGCAGCCCTTTTAGTTGCTTCCCATCCTATACTTGGTCTGCATTTTATAATACCCCCCTTTAGGGTACTCTAACAGTCATCCAACCCTACATATAAAAACATTACAAGAAACTGTTAGTTAATGAATATATATGTACTACTGCTATTGCTTTAGAGTTTGTTTGCAAACGTGTACTGAATTCTATTTTATGGACAGACCTAATACTAATTGATAAATACTTTGGAAAATGACCAATAATTGTTGAATATCATGTATTGCTAAATTAAATGTAACTTCCATCTATATTATGTTTAAATTAATAATGAATGGTGGATAAATGGGTATGCATATGACTACACTGGATACATCTGCTTACTGATTGCTTTATTACTATTTATTGGGCTGCCATTTTTGTACTCATACCACACTCCAATTTGTCTATGGTTATACATGAATGATGATAAATAGTAGTTGATGGTCATTCAATGCCTAAGTATTTGATAAACTTGATGATTAATGTTTTTGCTAACTACTTGCATAACCTTGGCATAACATTATCATTCTAGATTTGCCTTGAAGTTGACTTACTGACTGCATTTACAAGGTTCATATTTGTCCATATAGTATGTCTTCTTCTTGACTCCATTAAGGCATTGATCACTAACCCTTCCAAAAGAAGATATTATTCGGTGTTTGAGTCTCCTTACAGACTTGCATTTAGGGCTCTCCCCTAGGGCTGCTTGTTTAGTGACTTGATATATTCACAATGAACAGTTTACCCCAAATAATGCCTCCATGCTTGTAGGAAATGCACAAATGTAGTCATATATTTTTCATGGATGGGGTGCCTCCACTTGCAATCCTCTAGCTTCATATTATCATAGGATACAGGATGACCCTCCTGTGATCAAACTTCTCCAATGGAAAATTTTTAGGCATATGTCTACACCTCAAACAACTACTCAAAGTCTAGCATCTTTAGCACAAGTGTAAGCTTCAAGTTGTATATGCTATAGCCCACGGCCACTCCTTAAACATCCTTGGGCTGCTTGTTTAGTGCCTTGGCCCCTCCTCTAGGTCTAGAACAGACCTCTGTTAACTTCCTTCTACCCTCGGTCTACCCTTTTAAGGCCTTGTCCAATGCCTTATCAACCCAAAGGGCAACCCTTTCAGTTGCTTCCCATCTTATACTTGGTCTGCATTTATAATACCCCCCTTTAGGGTACTCTAACAATCATCCAACCCTGCATATAAAAACATTACAAGCAGCTGTTAGTTAATGAATATATATGTACTACTGCTATTGCTTCAGAGTTTGTTTGCAAACGTGTACTGCAAAACTATTTTGAAAATGAAAGGGCACAATTCCTCTTAAAGAGGTCCTTGAAAAGGATTGGTTCCTTAGTGGAAACCAAAGGTATAGTGTCAACTAGTTGTGTTATGTGAAATTTCTCAACAATGAAATACCACTGCAATTATCGGTAGACTCAGGTGCCTCTCACAACTTCTTGAAGAAGGATTTGGAAAGTGAACTTGGGATTAGGGTTGGGTCCTACATAATGTTAGTGAAGGCAGTGAACTCTAATGGAAAGGTTGCAATTGGGGTTGCGAAAGAATTTCACTTGCACCTAGACAAATGGAAGGGTTGTAAAGCCTTTACAGTGGTGCAAATGAATGACTTCCAAGTCATCCTTGGGAAAGTATTCTTAAGGATAATGTAGTTAATTCTCATGCCATTCACAAATAAGTTAGCTATGTTGGGTCGACACAAGCCTTGTGTTGTATCCACAACAACAAGGAAGCCACACATAAGAGTGGAGTTAGTGTCTACACTAATGTTGAAAAGGCCAACCATGCACCTAGAAACATAGGTCTTTGTGGAAATGATTTAGGAAGATAAAGAGGGTGGAGTGGGGATTCCTATTTTGTCAGAACTTGTCAATTTTTTTTAAGAGTTTTTTGATAAGTTTCTTGACTTGATGTTGAAACATATCTTTCATATGCACATTGTGGACCATTGTATAGAGCTTGAACTAGGGTTGCAGCCTTCAGCAAGAGTCCCCGGGTTGCAACCTTCAGCAAGATTCCCCTACAAACTTTTGAGAGTTAATCTAGAGTAGTTGCAAATACAAATAAATGAGTTGCTTGATGCTAGATTCAAATGACCTCTTATGTCTTCATATGGTGCATTGATCCTCTTCCAAAAGAAGGAGGACACCCCAGAGTTGAGGATGTGCTTGGACTATTGTGCGTTGAATAAGAAGAGCATAAAAAATAAGTACCCCTTAACTTTATTGGAATAATACATTGAAAAGTTCACTTAAGGTAGACCAAAGTCTTTTCAAATCCATACTTAAGGTAGGGGTGTTACCAAGTTTAGATCGTAGAAGGCGATGAGCCAAAGATAACCTGCATGACGAGGTATGGCAGCTATGATTTTTTGTTTGTGATTTTTGGGTTGTGTAATACTCCAACCACCTTTTTCACTTTGATGAATGATTTGTTCAGACCGTTCTTAGACAAATAGGTTATTAATTACCTTAATGACATTGTGGTGTTTAGTTAAAACATGGAGGACCATAAGAGGCACAAGCATAGGTCTTTGAGGAATAATTAGTTATTCCTGAAGAAGTTCAAGTGTGTCTTTAGCTAGGAAGATATTCCATTCTTGGGCCATTGATCGAGCAAGGGTGCATATGCATGGATCCTACGGAGATCGGGGAAATAGAGGATTGGAGGAAATGCAAATAGTTCATGAGGTAAGAAGATTCCTTGGGTTGGAAAACTATTACTGAAGATTTGTTGAAGGGTACTCTAAAATTTCAACATAACTTATCAATTTGTTATGAGAAGGATCCACCATGGAATTTGACAGAGAGAATCTGTTCCCATACTAGCTAGACTTATAAAAAAAAGGGGCCAAGGCACTAAACAAGCAGCCCAAGGATGTTTAAGGAGTGACCATGGGCTGTAGCAGCCTGTGGTAAAAGGGTCGAGGTCTGGAAAAGGTGAGAGGAGGAAGGAACGAGGCCTAAAGGAGCTGGTCGAGGGTGAAAAGGGGCTACTAATGAAGGTTGAGGGATGGTAGGAGGAGGTTTAGGTCTAAGCAAGGGTAGTAGAGGAGAGATAAAGGGAGGCCGATTGAGGATAAGGCAGGCCTAGCCTTGGAAGAGGCCAAGAAGGGAGGACGTGAAGGATAAGAAGGGAGGAGCAAGTTTACCGATGGTTTTAGAGAAATACATGTTAGAAGACTCTGTGATTCACTCATGTGAGGATGCTCTGTGATTCAGCAATTTGCATAGGTTTTCATTTCAAGATTTATAAGGAAGAGTAACTAGTAGTGAGACAGCCTATCTTTAAGGACCATCACACATTAACTGGCAGGAAATTGATATATGAGGAAACAAATATGGTAAGGACTGGAAAGTGTGTTTTATTCTATTCTAAACGATAGGTAGTTGTAAGCTGAGATGATAAGTTTGACAAGGATGCAGGGTCTTTTAAGCCTCAGGAGCCTCCAACAGAGATTGAGGAGATAGAGAAGCTTGCTTCCCAAAGACTGATCCATGGATTCCAAAGAAACAAGATTCAAGAGGAGTTGTATATCCCTTTACTAATAGTGGGATACCTATTGCAGCACAGGCTCAAATGTTAGTGTTTCTAGTTTTCACAGGAAGGGAACTTCCTTCTAAACCCATTGTTAGATTGACGTAACTCTTTGTTCCATGAACTAATATATGATGATTTCTAAAATAAAAAATATTTTGATTGTTGTGTGTTTGTATACATATCATACTGTAAAATTGTTCAAAATAAATTAATCCCTTTCAACGTAAGCAACCTGAAACAGAGAAACCAATGTGTTATATGAAATGGTCACAGTTCATGATGAGCAGATATCTTGAAAATGTCGCTTTCAGAATTTTTGGAAATGGGCAATGGCATATATTATCCTATTGATATATAGTTTTTAAATATTCACAAATAATAGAAAGAATAGAAATTTCTAATTCTCCTGAATTTATGTTTTTTTCTTATTTTTTCCTTTTTTCTATATTCTGAATTTTTTTAAAGTTGTGGGTGAATCTCTAGCAACAGGCCAAAATTATATTGATTTTTTTTTCGGTCAGAAGAACCCAAGAAACATTTCCCAGTGTTTGCATCTTGGATGTTTCTTACCAGATTCCATATCGAAAAAGTTGCCTTAGTATGGGAATAAAGGTATTTTGATAACTGTAAGTTGTTGTAGAATCTGTATTATTGTCAATAAATAGAGCCAGAAAGGGGCACAGAATAAGAAATAGGAACGCTACCCTACCCCTGGCATATTATCCATATAAAATTTATTATAATGCACTAATGCAGTGTCAAGTGAGAAAGATGAAGGAGAATTCCGATAAGATAATTCAGACTTTCGTAGTTATCTGAATTGTCCATGATCTTTTGGTTTCAAATTCTTGACGCAGTGAAGAATCCAAAAGATCATGGGCATTAGAGAATTTCGATGTTGTAATCTGTTGCAGAGTCAATATTAATGTCAACAAATAGTACCAAAAACTTGAAAACCCCCGTTATACTAAGTTATAATATTTATTAGTGATGTACTAATGCAATGTCAAGATGGAATGGGAAGGGCATGCAAATCAAATTTCATGGGTAGGTTTCTATTCACATCGATGTCATATACTATTTAAATTCTCAAGCAACTCAATTTCAACTAAATTTGACCACATTTGCATATGTATGCATGTTTGTAATTGTCAAGACAAAACCGTGTCAAATGTCAACGAGGTCTTGATTTAATGGTACAGCGGAGGTGGTGCGACATGTTTTGCTCCTCGGTGGAGTGTATCTCTGTGCAAGCAGGCCGTTGGGGGCAGGATCCTCCTAATGGTGATTTCTTAGCCAAAGGGATCGTTCAAGAGTGTTGTGAGTCGTAATCCAGTCACAGTCCATTTTCAATTATACCAGAATGCAAAGGGACTCGCTTGCTACACAGGGATGTTCAGAAGCATCTTTGTCGCAAAATTTAAAAAACTGTGGCCAATGCGACGTAAACATTGTGATCAATGCCTCCACTATGTAATGAAAAAATCCAAGCATATGGATTTATAGCCAATGGCATCTGGCTTTGACCACTCCTTCAAATCATAGAAATCTTCAACCTATGTAAACTTGGGATGCAAGTATTGGACTTGTGTTGGGCACCTGGCCCACAGCAAATGCATCTCCAATAAGTCCTAACCGAAAGCTTCTTTCCCCTCTTGTGATATTTTCCAATCATATAGTAACTAACTGTGGAATTCCCAAGGTTGATGCCTATCAACAAATATTAGCCCCAGTTTAATAAAATCAATTAAAGAATATTTTTTCTAAGAAGCAATTATACCGATGGGTTTAGAGAAATACATGCTAGAAGACTCTAAAAATAAATGAAGAATTAAAGTACTGACTAAAAAGATGCTTCCAATCAAACACGATGAAACATATCTTTTTATAAGTAAATACTAAAAAATCGCTGGAAAAAGAGTGCAAAACATAGAACGCTTAGCTTACTCTTAAGTAAAATACTAAGAATAAGAAAAGGATTTGGTTTGGGCTTTCAGAATATTTTTGGATCCTGCACTCCTGATCAAATGCAAGAAGCTAAGGAGCTTTCCCTCTTAGGCCATATTTATATGTATTAGCTATGGATGGTCTTGGTTATTTATTGGAAGCAGCAAGAATACAGGGGAAAATCTGGGGGATTTAGGTTCGTGGAGACAAGGAGGTACTTGACAGTCATTTTGTTGCTGACTAAATGCTATTCAATTCACCTAGAACCTAATTTGGTGATTGAAAACATGAGATAACTAGACAGCTTGTGCTTCATTGAGTGTGGTTCTTAGTGATTAGAAATCAGAATTTTGGCTCATAGGAGCTGAGATTCCATCAAAGATTGCTCCACACTAGAGGAGAACACCCTATGTAAATAGGGGGATAACAGGAGGAAACCCTAGGCAAAATTTCCTATCCTGTCACCCTAGGGATGCCTATTGTTTGGTACTAGGTTTGAACTTTGCAACTAGGATCCAAGGTGCATAAGAATCAATTTCCCTTGGCTGACCTCCTAGTTAATTGCATCAACATATCATAGGATCTTGTTTACATGTTCTTTGTATGAATTCCCCGACTCTATTTCATCATCCACCAATTCAGGTACTCCTTGCATCATGAATTGATGTTGACAATCAATAAATCCCGTGATTAGTTTTTTATGGCAAGTAACTGCCAACTGGAATCATTTTGCTATTACAGCAAGCAACACTTACGGCATAAATTAAAATGGCATTTGGTTAAGAATTTGAACGTGACAAGAATTTTGCAACACATTTGTATAATTATTAGGAGATTGAGGATGTGATTAGATGGATAACTACAGAAGGAGCTTTGTGGCCATGTCTAGCATGTGTATCACTCATGTGAGGATGCGCTGTGATTCAGCAATTTGCAATTTTGCATAGTTTTTCATTTCATGATTTATAAGGCAGAGTAACTAGTAGTCAGACAACCTACCTTCAAGGACCATCACACATTAATTGGCCAGAAATTGATATATGAGGAAACAAATATGGTAGGGATTGGAAAGTGTGTTTTATTCTTTTCTAAATCATTATTCTTTTCACTAGAAGTGTGTTTTCTTCTTTTCTAAATCATTATTCCTATGATGTTTTAAAAAATTGTTAGTTATTCCCTTTTACACAAATTAATAGAAATTTGTAGATTACTTATTAAAGCGTGTACTCGTTTTTAATTTCATTTATCATCGTAGGGGGCCTCTTGTACCATAAAACTCAGAACTAGCTAGACTTAAAGTTTAGATGATTTTTACTATTGTTTATGCTCAGAGACTAGAGTTGGGTTTTGATGGTACTTCTACTTTCAATCTCAACCTAGAATTTGCTACAACTTTCTAGTCATTGCTTTTCAGTGGCTACAATATGACTTTTGGCCACTATTTGTGCTCAAAACTGCCCAGATTTGAGTACTAGGGCATTTTTGATGGTAGAATTAAGCTCAGAACCCAATATGAAGAGTGTTTACCTCATGGATGATTCCCAAAATTGCTACAGGTCTCTTTTCAATGTTTTCATGCCTAGAAAGTGCCTAGAAATAGGGATTTAAGACTACTTGTTGCTGTTATTCATACCTAGATCTTACAGGCTCGATCTCTACATTGTATGACAGGCTTAGAAAATTAAATAAGAAACAGAGTGATTTTCTATATGAAGTCTTTGAGTTAAATAACAGTGAAAATAGAATCTATTAGCTTGTTTTAATTTGATGGAAGAGTAAGTCATCTGTATAAATCTTTATCTTACATGGAATTGAATTTGAGTTTAGCAATCGAAATCCATATTATCAATGGGAATCTATAAACATGAGAATTGTGTGCGCAGATGCTGAAGGGATTATACTCATAGAATCTATGTTACGTGTAGTGATTGATATTATGCTCGACATTGTTACTCTAATTTCTATACATTGTTAGCTTTGTATAACAAAGAAAATATGAAGGATAAGTGTTCTATCTAATGTGTTTTGATGAAGATAGAGCATCTCAGTTTCCTTTTCAAAAGGATAGGTTATGCTAAATACATAGATTCATTTAGTGGATCTTTCAAAAGCTAGGCATTTTGGCTAAATATACAAAGGATCATTTGCAAGTTGTACAACTTGGGCTTAGAATTCATTGATATATTATTCATTTCTTTGTTGATGTGGTGTCAATGCTTGTTATTTCAAGTTGGTCAATAAGAAATTATAGAAATTGTGTTAAAAATGGGGCATTATATACCTATTCAGTACACACCATTGGAGACATTTGTCATCATATAAGGCAATGATCCTTTATGTTACATAGAACAAAGTCTACATATGTGTATGTCATGAATGTTGTGATTTTACGCCATGATGTATGTCATGCTTGTTTGAATTCTGTGGATTGTTTGCCAAAAGAATAATGTGGAGCATAATCTCTGATTCTATTAGTTTATTGGTTTGTCAAGATTCAGGTCCCCACATGTCCGCTGGACCATTAAGGGACGAGATAACAAGTGGAGTCCCCACTTGCCCTGAATCTAGTCAGTGTAGTTGTGTTTCATTGACACCTTCCTAGTTATACCTCCTTCAGGGAAAGATTCAATGAAAGAGTCAATTAAAATTCATTGAAAGAGTCAATGAAAGAGTCAATGAAAGAGTCAATGAAAAGTCATTGAAAGAGTCAATGTAAACACTCATTGTAAGTTGGGCCAATATAAATTGATAATGTGCCATTTTATTAATTTTATATCATTTTTCTCATGCAGGCTTCACTTCTGGTTTCTATATCGATTTGGAATTTCAATTTTGGAATATTAAGTAAGATGTCAAACATGGATTGTGGAAAGAAAAATAAAACATCAAAACAAAAGGATGTAATATCTTATTTTCAAAAGCCTCAGTCCAATAATCCACATCCTATTCATGCTTCAAGCTCTCTTGAGCAAGGTACCAGTGAGAGAGATGTCAACACTTTCGAGAATTCATCTGCAACCCAGAAAATGGATGGTAGAATACATTCCTCTAATGATCAAAGTGAGACAAATGCATTTCCATCTGAAATTGGTAGTTCAAATGTTGAAGATTTTTCATTGCAAGGTGACACAGTGCATTCACGGAAAAGGAAAAAGGGCCAATGGGATGCAGGGAGAAAATTCAAAGTTGATTGGGTATCAAGATACCCAAGTATTGAACCAATACCTCCAACAAATGAGAATGAGACCTCATGAGAAGTTAAATGCATTTCATGTAGTTGGAAACTTGGCAAGGTAGTGAAATTACAGATGAAGTTAGACACAATCGAGAAGCATGTTGGGAAGCTGTATGATAAGAAAACTCCAAATGATGAGAATAAATCTACTTCCAGATGGAAATATGTTAGCAAATGTCAACATCTCCAATTTGAAGTGGAATATAATGAATTCTTACTAAATAAGAAAAAACTTGAGGAAAGTGGAGGAACCATCAAATCTCAATTTGGAAAGATGATGGAAACACATTTCTTATCAAAGACAATACAATTAAGCACTATATTTCACCTCCTATCCAATGGTCGTCCTATGATAGATTATCCAAAAATGATGAAATATATATCTTTTATTCAAGTGCCAAATTTTCCATCTTCTCATTGGTCTTTATCGAGTGGTTGGGAATGGGGAAAATATCTTTCTCAAGTAGAAAAGGACGATATGAAAGAGAAGATTGCAAATGCTACATTTTTGTCACTGTCTTTGGATGAAGTTACGGCTATTGATAATACTCCATGGATCTGCATGAGCATTTATATGGTCAATGACCATATCAGGCATTCCTATCTACTTGGAATTCATAAAATGACCAAAAGTTCTACAACAAAAAATATTTATGAACTTGTTATTGATAGTTTGAATGAAATTGGTGGTATGGATCATTCCATGATTGCAAAAAAATTAGTATGCTTTGGATTAGATGGAGCATCAGTAATGTAAGGACAAAGGAATGGCCTTTGTGCTAGAATAAAACTCTCGGCTTCACCGTATATGCTCAGTATTCATTGTATGGCTCATAGGATGAATCTTGCATTTAAAATAGTGTGCAACTTTTCATTGGTTTCAAAGGTAGAATATCTTGTACGTGAGGTTCATGCATACTTTTGTCGGAGTCCCAAACGATTTTTAGAGTTTAATTTTTTTTTCTGATGGTGTTACAAATGGAAAAAAACTATTAAAAGATGTTGATACAAGATGGATATCATTGAAGGGACCAGCTGAAAGACTATTCAATGAATATGCATCCTTGGTAGGGGTGATGTATGAACATCACTCAAGTGTAGAAAAAGCTCAAACTCTTCTATTTCTACTAACTGATATAGAGACATTATTAACATTGGCTGGAATTCTTCCTATGCTTCATGAAATGAATAACCTCGTGAAGATGGCTCAAAGTCGCATGATGTATATTGCTGAATACACAAGAGCAAGAAAATTAACATGTCTTGCATTGGATAATTCGTATATTATGGAAGATTCTTTTACAGATTTAGCATTTACAAATTGGAGGAAGATTATCAATATAGAAAATGATGAATTTTTTTGGAAGTTTGATGAAAAAGGGATGCTATGTATGGTAGTTCGTGGGAATATGGTTCCCTTTTATTATAATGAAAAGATAGGAAGATCCACCAAATAGTGCTCCATCTCAAGAGAATGATTTCACAATGTTGTAATTTCAGTGAGAGACA
Organism: Pseudotsuga menziesii; assembly: GCA_001517045.1. Classification (NCBI taxonomy): domain Eukaryota; kingdom Viridiplantae; phylum Streptophyta; class Pinopsida; order Pinales; family Pinaceae; genus Pseudotsuga; species Pseudotsuga menziesii. The sequence continues at coordinate 138,955 of LPNX010723743.1, forward strand.
ACTTGAAAGAAATTGCAAAATCACTATCATCAGAGGTAAGAGAACGGTTTCCTCGAGATGAATTGTTGGAGGCCATGTCTATCATATACCCTCAATATTGGGACCATAGTCAAAATGAAAAAAATTTAGAAGATGACTTTATAAAGAAAATCAAGATTTTGCAGAGCCATTTTTGTCGAGAGGCCGAGATACAAGGAGAACATATTCAAGGTATTTTAGATAAAGAAAAAATGGCAGATCAATCTCAATGCTTTGGTAAAACAATGTGGGACCAATTTTCTCCATCAGATAGTAAAGAATATGGTGCAATTACAAGATTATGGACTAAGCTTGGTGGTAGCGAAGTGCTACGGGAAATAATGTCAGAATATTTCAAATTAGCAGATTTATGTCAAACCATGATTTTGGGATCAGTGGAGGATGAGAGAATGTTTAGTGCACTGACATTCTTGAAGTCAAAGTTGAGGAACAAGCTTGATAAAAATGTGGATACATGCTTAAGATTATATGTAACAAAGTATGAGGTTGACAAATTTCCATATGAATGAGCATTAGCTCTTTGGTGATCTGATCGTGAAAGAAGGGGAGAAAACAATATAACAAATATATCTAATGAACTTGATGTGGAAAATGAGGACCAGAGCCAAAATGTTGAAAATGTCGAAAATGAGGACCAAGGCCAAAATGTGACTTGGAAATTGGATTTCACCTAAGATTGTATATGATCTAATACACATTAAGGACTCTTGAGTCTTATTTTTGTCCAGATGTTCCATGTACCCTTGCTGGTGATCACTATATGTGAATTTGAGGTCGTGTTTTAGGTAAAAATAGATTCTACATTGTACTTTTTTGTTGTAACATTGATGATTTGAGCTACATTACCTTCATGCAGCTTATTTTAATATTGATGTTTTGATATTAACCTCTTACATTGTCTCTTTCTTGTATGTGACAGGAAGTGATGGTGGGATTTGAGAAAGCTAGGCCTAGGAGCTATCTCTTCACATAGATAGTGTCCTAACATTAAAGGATAAATAACTAATTTGACAGCACTTTCGCTAAGCAAGAATGAGCTCATTCAAGTACATGAAACCATGTTGGTGTTTAACAGGAATATCTTGACAAATTTTTATGGTTTGTTTATTGCTTTTGTTTGATGCATTTTGTCACTTTTTGAAGTTTGTGTATATTTTGGTTAAATATTGTGTTAGTCCCTTGAATGCTTATAGTTCTTATTTGATGCTTGATTTAGCCATTTGTTGTAGCTTGAATCAAGATTGGTTTTAATCGGTTTCCATTGATTCAAGGTTTGAGAAAAGATATTTTTATTGCATTTTAGTTGCATGAATTAATTGTCTTCACTTTTTCGAATCTCGATTCTTTTATGTTGATTGCATATTTTCTTTGTAAATACTTATCATTATTCAAAAAAATAAATGAGCTCTACAAAGCTAAGCGAAGAGAAAAATGGTCTATGCACTAGGTTCCTATGAATTGATTGTAGGATACCTATTGGCACGAGACCAACATTCATCTAATGCAATAATCAATTGGCATAATTACAATGTATAATTGTATTAGCCTCCAGTGACAAATATTCTTCCAGAAGACTGTCATTATCAACCAAAGATCTTGTGAGGTTGTTTGTACTTCATTGATGGTACTGATTCTCTATTGTTTAATTCCTGTATATTGTTGAGGCTGTTGCTTTGCTTTTTTTTGAGCTAGGTTGTAGTCTTGATCGGGATGTTAAAGCTTACTAAACCTTCCTCGGCTGATATGTGACTATATTGATGATTCTATCTTGGGTCGCGACATTTGTGACCTTGCTTGACCTTGTGGGCTGTTGTAGATAGGGTTGTGACTTTTTGGGCTTCTATATATTTCTTGTGAACCTTGTGGGCTTCTAGATCTGAACCATGAACACTTGTTAAATTGTTAAACTCATATGTGAATGTTTAAAGGATGTTTGGATTAAGTTGTGATCATTGTGAGACCTCTAATTTTGAACCATAAATTTCCTAAGGTCTGTTCATCCTATTAGAAAGGGATGCAATTTTTTTAGGCCTGTTTGGAGTATGCTATCACTGCTGGTTGTTTTGACATGTTGATATAGGTCTGTAATAATGAATTAGTAGCTTCATAATAGTGATAGATCAGATCTTAAGCTGTCCCAAACTGATGTGTGTTCAAGTGGTGGTAGGGGGGTTGATTTTTGATGGGATTGAGACTCCCTGACCATTTGCTGGATGGACAGGATGAATTTGTCTCTCATCTGTTGTTCTTAGAGTCCCTATCCTCTTTGTTCCTCATTTTTGTTCTATCAGTTCAATTATTATGGAGTCCTAAAGAATGCCAAACAGAATCTAAACCCTAATTCATCGGTAGTCTAGTATCTTGTGCTTTTTCTTAGACTGTGTATTTCAATGAATGTCAAGGTCATACCTGCTTCAATTTATAAGGTATTCATCTATTATGATGGATCTAGATAGAAACGAGAGATAACCTACTTGTTATGTTGATTTGGGACTTTTATAATTATATCTAAAAGCTAAAAGCTAACAATACAAAGTGGGATCCCAAAAGTAGCTCCTATAAAAAGCTAAAAGCAGAACTCAAACCTAACCCCAACTCCATATATGAATTTGAGGTTATGTTTTAGGTAAAAATAGATTCTACATTATACTTTTTTGTTGTAACATTGATGATTTGAGCTACATTACCTTCATGTAGCTTATTTTAAGATTGATGGTTTGATATCTATCTCTTACATTGTCTCTTTCTTGTATCTGATAGGAAATGACACTGGAATTTGAGAAAGCTAAGCCAAGGAGCTATCTCTTCACATAGATAGTTTCCTAACATTAAATGATAAATAACTAATTTGACAACACTTTCGCTAAGAAAAATGGGCTCATTCAAGTACATGAAACCATGTTGGTGTTTAGCACAAATATCTTGACAAATTTTTATGGTTTGTTTATTGCTTTTATTTGAAGCATTTTGTCGATTTTTGAAGTTTGTGTGTATTTTGGTTAAATATTGTGTTAATTCCTTTGAATGATTCTAGTTCTCATTCGATGCTTGATTTAACCCTTTGTTGTAGCTTGAATCAAGGTTTGTTTTAGGATTTGAGAAAAGGTTCTTTTATTAACTTTTAGTTGCATGAATTAATTTTCTTCAATTTTTCAATTAGTTTACGTTGACTGTATATTTTCTTTGTAAATACTTATCATTATTCAAAAAAATAAACGAGCTCTACATATCTAAGCGAAGAGAAAAATGGTCTATGCACTAGGTTCCTATGCATTGATCATAGGATACCTATTGGCACAAGACCAACATTCATCTAATGCAATAATCAATTGGCATAATTACAATGCATAATTGTATTAGCCTCCATGACCATCATTGGCTAGTGGAGGCCAAGATCGACCATAATGTATGATTCTATGAGTTTATCAGTTTGTCAAGATTCAGGTCCCCACATGTCCGTTGGACCATTAAGGGACGAGATAACAAGTGGAGTCCCCACTTGCCCTGAATCTAGTCAGTGCAGTTGTGTTTCACTGACACCTTCCTATTGTGACTTATGAGTCTACATGTTTTGTTGTTGATGATGTGATTCATGTTATTTGACTAATGTTGTTATTCTTTTATTTTGACAATATTATATAAATCAGTGAAAGATTCACCAGTTTTTACAATTTTTTATAATGAAGTTAAATATTCGCCAAGTTTTTACAACATTATATAATAAAATGAAAGATTCGCCAAGATTTTACAATATTATATAATAAAATGAAAGATTCACCAAAATTTTACAACATTATATAATAAAATAAAAGATTCACCAAATTTTTTATATATACATATTATATTATTGATAAAGTTGCCTTCAAATTTTCCTATATATCGGAGAGATTTGACCAATTTTTATACATATAATTCTAGGGGGGGTTCTTAAAATCATCCCTGGTGTGGACAAGACTCACTCTAAATACCAAAATATGCTACTCAGTGCTGCCTTTGCAATATTTGTCCGACTAACACTAGGATTATAACCAAGCCCTAAACCATGCCAAGAACCAATATAGTTTGTATGTGGACCTGTTAGTTTCAATGTGGGCCAAGATCGCTCAAACACCATTCCTATAATACATAAACTTATCACTTTGACCAAACTTTGACTAGAGGCTAGCACTTGAGCGATGACACTTGGAGATGATGCAATGGATGAGATCCATGTCGATCCATGGGCACACATAACTAACATGCCTGATTTCCAACAAGAGGCGCACAATTGTGTTAATGTATGAGGATGAGTATCGAAACTGAATAGGGGTACTAGAACTGCTCTGCTTCAATCTTAACCAAACACTCCATAACCAAACACCTTTCAAACTACCATGAGACATCATGAACCTGTCAAAATGTTCACATCGACTGTCCAGTTTGATTAACCATCACACCTTGATCATACGATTGTCGTCATACTACACAAACAACTTGTCATCAATGACACTATGTCAAACACTCTTTCGTTACGAGGTTGACATCAATGACACTATGTCAAACAATATTCCGTTACGAGGTTGAAATCAATGACACCATAAATTTATCCATGTCCCACAAGTGACCACAAACAGATCAATGGGACTGCTAAGTGTTAATTTTTCTAATACCGTCCACCTAGATAATTATTTCCTAGTGATTTCCTTCAAGAATTAAATCACAACTAATTAAATAATTTAAACTGACTAGAATTTGTTAATATATATAAACAGTGGAAGTAAAATGGAAAACAAACCTTCTCAATAACACATACAAAAGATGTATGTCCTTCAAATCTATTTTTTATTAAAATAATATACAAGCATGTAAGGGCTCCCTTACTGGTAAAATGGCCCAATGAAGAAAATATAATCTACAGCAAATCTAGCAAATTTGTCCCCTTGAGAAAATCTTCTTGTTGCAAATCTGCCCCAAAAAGAACCCCTGCACTTGTTGTTTCCCTGTACGGCCTATAGAAAATGGCCTAAGTCTTGTTGTACGACCAGCCCTGTACGACTGTCCCTACAAGTCTAAAACCTTCACCAAGTTGGCACAGCTTCCTGCAACTATTTCCTGGTCATTGTACACTTCTTCCTGCCAAATCTAGATATTAAAAGTCCTTCTCTACTCTCAAGAATGAATCACTTTTGAGGACCTATCTAGGGTTGGGGTTTCCCATTTCAATGGTCTCTATAAGGAACATAATAAAGCTACAATAGCAGAAGTTGTAAAATGGCAAATTTGTTCCCTAGCTTTGTATCTAAGGAGGAAATTGTAACTTTGCTGGAGAAGGTAACAAAAGATGAGCTTCAAGAGATTTTGCATTCTTTCAAAAAGACAAAAACCCCAGCCTAGATGGATGGCCAATAGAGTTTTTCTAAGATTTTATGAGGTGTTGGTAGGAAAATCTCTTAAGGGTTCTCAAGGAATCTGGGGTTTCTAGTAAGATGTTGACAGCTTTCATGTCCACTTATATAGCCCTCATCCCTAAGTTTGATAATCCTATTAGTTCTGAAGAATTCAAGCCAATTTCATTGTGTAAATGTATCTATAAAATTAGTTCAAAAGTAATTGCTAAATAGATAAAGGCTCTGCCATCTAGGTCCAATCTCCAAGAACAGTTTAAATAGTTCACTAGATGGTATATTCATAAGGTTGTAGGGGTGGCTTAGGAATCTTTTCATTCAATTGAGGTAGCATAAGGGCTTAACAAAGCTCTTTTAGAGGCCAAAAAATTGGGGGCTTCTAGAGGTATAAAGGTGGGAACCAAATTATTTTTGTCTCATCTTTTGTTTGTGGATGATATTCTTCTGTTTTGCGATGGTTTGCACAAAGATGCTAAAAATTTAAGAGAAGTACTGGACCTATATTGTCTGGCTAATGGAATGCAGATCAATGTAGGAAAGTCCTTTATGGGGGTTGGAAAAGAAAACAAAGTTATATTTATGCAATTTTTTCCTTTTCTCAAGTTGAATGTCACGAGGGCATTAAATATTAGGGGTTCTCCTAGTGCATAATTAAGGTTGTAAAATGTGATCAACCCAAGTGGCAGGATGCTCAATTTCCATAGCTGTCTGTCCTTGTTCTAAGATAAAAAGCATCACAGTCATTTTTAGACAAAACCAAATGCTAATGTCACTTCATTGTAGAAACCACAAATAAAGCACCAAGATAACAAAAGCAAAATGTCAATGTATACTTACCAGGTTTTTCCATTTATGATAGATCCTTGTCATGTCCTGCTTTTTCCATTCTTGCAAGTCAAATATATTCATGCCATATGTCCACATATAGCAATTTGGGTCAAATTCCCTCACAATAAGAGGATTTGAGAAATTCAGAGAAATTCAGAGGATTTGGAAAATGAGCTACCCTTCCCTAACCACATCACATGACCAAGGTCTGCTACCCAGACAGTATAAAGAGTGAAGAGATTCGCCCCTCAAACATTTTGTATCCCAATATATCCAGAGTTAAAATGATCTAGAATCACAAATAACATGACCTTATTAGAGATTAGAATACAGATACCTACTTGCAGATTGCCCATTTGAAAGGAATCCTTGTAACATTTGCATGAAGAGCTTCTTGAACATCAACCCTGTTTAAATATCCATTTGCATATACTTTAATACATGGGTCATATCCACCGTAAAAGAACCTCATTGTTCTCCTTGAGACCTGTAAGTACTTTTCAAGAAAATTATAAAGTAAAACGAAAAGAGAATTATAAAGTAAGCTTCATATACTTTTCAAGAAAACCAATACTTTTCAATAAAACCAAACAAACATAATTTTCATCTCTTTCAACTTAATGCTCCATTATTCACTGCATTAAAGTTGGTCCTCGAGAATCATCAAATGCCATGTACAATAACAACATGATAAGGTAATGTATAGTAGATATCAATAGTAAACAATCATAACCAATATTTGAATCAAGCATATACTCAGATTTTTCATATTTGATCTTGTCACCGAAGGGACAAGTCAATATAGACAAACAATTTATGTACCTTGCGAGAGAACCATAGAGGGTTAAAGTATAAGCATACAGACAACATACTGACCCAGACTTTCTAGTCAACAAGCGCATTCATACACAGTACAATCAATCTGCCAACACAGTCATGCTGGGTAAGGATGCAGTCACATACTACAGAGACACACAAGCATACTTTACACAGTCATGCTTGAAAAAACACAGTCCACCAATAAAGTGAAACTCAATGTCACACTGGGGAAGACCCCATATTCCACACAAGAAAACGGGCTCATGGTCACCTCATGGTCACACTAGGGAAGGATCCATAGTCCAGCCAAGAAAACAGATCATGGTCATGCTGGAGAAGGACACATAGTCCACCAAGAAAATAGATCACGGTCACATTGGGGAAGGACCCACAGTCCACTTAAGAAAACAGATCATAGTCATGCTAGTGAAGCACCCATGGTCCACCAAGAAATAGATCACTTTCACGCAGGTGAATGACCCAAATTCCACTCAATAAAACAGATCATAGTCATGCTGGAGAAGGACCTCTTAAGGTATCACTAAGGAATAGGTTTTTCAGCCTTGTTGAAGGACCCACAGTCCACCAAGAAAGTGAAAAGAAACAAATCACGGTCACGCTGGTGAATGAGCCACATTCCACCAAGAAATAGACTCACGGTTACACTGTGGAAGAACCCACAGTCCACCCAAGAAACATGCCATGGTCACACTGGGGGAGGACCCAAAATCCAACATATTTATGGTCACGCTGGTGCAAAGCGACCACATGGAAGGTGTAACAAGGAAATCCTAGTCATGGTGATGGTGCAGCAAGATATCACATGGAGCATCAACAAAGATCGTGAAAAGATCACGAAGAGGAAGAGAGTTTAGTAACGCTCCTTAAGGTAAAGTATCAAAACATTAATAAAAATCACCTATGGACAAAGTAAGATAAAGGATCATGAGGTGATCATGAGTCAACCCAGGTGGCCACAACAAAACAAACAACAAACCCGAAAGGTCAAGGTGAACCATATAAGGTGGACATGCAACTCCTTGATAGGACCAACAAGACCAATAATATGTTCTCTCTCTCAAGGTACATTGTTTAATATATTTTTGTCATCATTGTATAAGATTCATTGGTTATAGAAAGTAGAACCAATCATACCCACTCCATACCACAACAGGTGCACAACAATGAGTTTTATAACAAGAGATTTCCACACCATAGCCATCTTTCGAATCAACAACAATCACAATTTCCTAATGAGTTAATATGCACTCCACACAAACATGATGAAATTAAAGAACATGATATGCCATTTAAGAAAAAATTTAGAAAACACATTTCAAGAAACACACATTAAGTAATATTCCATTTAAGTATTGAAGTAGCAACATGGGCATGGGCACCAAAATTTGACAAACAAAAACTAGTTTCATCCTTTTGAAAGTAATATTAAACATAATTGTTGAACTAGCGAATAGTTCAGCAACCCTCAAGAACCATGCTTAAAGAATGCATAGAGAAATATTTGACAATCGATAACTTCACATAGAGTTATCCCAACCGTTCGGCATCCGAACCATTCACCGCACCTGAAGATAAGATAAATTAAAATGAGTATAAAATGAGTATGAAATTTATACAAACGAATCAACAATAATACAAAAAATATTACTTCATAAATAAGTTATAAGATAGTAGTACAAAAGATAAGATAAATTAGAATGGTTTGAAAACTTCACCCTATTTAAATTTTTAATGAAATCCTCAAAAAATTTGTGGTCACCTTCTTCTAACTTGTATGTGTCTTTCTTGATATTGTATGATAGGTTTGTCGTTGCTATAACAGATTCAAGTTATATGAATAGATGATCTATTGAATCATACTTGTATATGTGTTTCCCCTTTATTCTATTGTACCAATAACATTGAAGCTCAACACCTTTAGGCCTATCCAAAAGATCAATGTCATTATGGTAATCAAACACCCTATTACCATCCTTATTTCTTATTCTTTGAACTCTTCCAATGTACCAAGTCCCAGAAGAAACATCGTGATTTGTAGTTTGAGATACACCTTTTCTTGTAGTTCGTTCAGCTACAGCTATAGACTCACTCTCAAACAACACCGCACAATCTAATCCAATTCCAAAACCAATTGCAACACCCTTTTTGGGGGCCCTCTCATCTCTCCTGAAGTAAACTCCATTCCTCACTTTAGTCAATCTATCTTTCAATAATGTCGAGTTTCCATTCAATTGAATAACCAAACAAGATTTGTACACGTCCTTTCCATCGAGCTCCACCACTGGTTTGGTAGATATGTTTACATTTTCATCAACAAAATCTAAAATTCCATCCAACTCGTGCCTCCACTCACTTTCCATCTTTTGCAATTCACTATCATTGAGTACCATAAAAGACGAAGATTGGAATATGGCTGTTGAATGACCCAATGGAGAATTGTCAACTACTTCATCCACATCTTCAAATGCTGGAACAATGTGATCCTCTATCCATGGTTTAAACCACCAAGAATCTTTTGTGTGTCTTTTTGGTTGCATGCCAAGACCTTGTAAAATTCTTCGTGCATCCCCGAATCCTATCTTGAGAGCTTCTATAATTTTATTATCAGTGGAAATTGAATCATATTGTGATAAGAAATCACCTTCCTCTACTGTTTGCTGATGCAATTTGTTCCAGATACTCATTTGTTTCTTATGAGATTTATTGAAACGAAGCCCTTTGGGATTCGATTCTTCTTCAACAACTCTATTAAGGGTTCCAATAGCATGAATTAATTCATCAAAATCATATGCCCTCTCTACTCCAACCATGCCATCGACTTTGCTAAAGAAGTTCTCACATACATCCGACCCAGTCAGGTGCAATGCACATGGTAAGTTAGAGTATTGATCATGAAATAATCTCATCAACAAAACTGCAAAGTGGCAAGAAATTTTCACATCTTGATATGCCTCTCTACTAATGAAATTAATGTTGACATTAGTATTTTCCTGTTCTCTGACCCAACATAGCCATAAGGTGAAGAAATGATGGACTCTTGAAGATTTTTTCACTCTTTCCCAAAGAGTTAAACTATGAGACAAAAAATATCAATATAGTCAGCAACGATTGCTAGATAGGTCTCTATACTCGATGTCCTCTCTGTCCTGCCACCTGTACATCTCATTTCCTTCAAGCACCTCTGAACATGCCTTGAAGCAATGCATTGTGCTGAACCCCAGTTTTGGCGATCAATCCTCTCTATATCCTCAATTTTAAGCTTGTGGTCATCCACTTTAAAATTGTTAGAAACCATTCTTACATGGTTAAAACTAATCAACTCTTTTCCAACAATCAGATCTCGTCGACCACTAAATAAAGGATTCACTAGCTTTTTTCCATTGTGGATGTAATCCTGGTCATGAAGTACTTTTACTTTAAAGCCATCATTAAACCCAGTTAGTCTCCACCCTTCCCAAGGAATTTGATATCTCATGCCTGTCGTTGAGTAATAATCCTTCAGCATAAGCATTCTTCTCCTACTATCCCCATCTGAGGAATGACCAATAATAGGTCCTAAAAAATATTCCACATGTTTCTTCCATAGGTCTTCTACTTTTTCCCATTGTCGATGGACAAAATTTGCATCAAACTTGTTGCACGTTGGATGAACAACCACAACCAAATGAGGAAGCTTCTCATGTAAATGGTTTGCAATAATAACATGTGCATAATGGCCAATCACACAATTCTTGAAGACATTTGTAATAATCTCATAGCCTGCAGCGCCCTCACCAACTGTCACCAAGAAATGTGATTGGCACTTATGTTCTTCTTTCTTACCACAAAAACCCACCAATGTATCACTTTTTGCTACCCACCTTACATATTTTTTCACAACAGTTTCATCTTCAGCAAGGCATACGAGAATTGGGCCCTCTATACGATGTTTGGCTATATAGGAAGCATAAACTTTTTCGATTGTCTCAAAAATGTACTCTTGGTCCCCTGGGATATATGTCAATGATTTTCTAACTTGCCTTAAAGTCGTAGATATTGAAGGGCCATCCAGATTCAAGCTAATAAAGCTATGTAATCTAGGACCTCCCCATAACTTAATCATCTCATAAATGGATTGAGTGGATGCACTATACCTTCTACCCAACTTTGAACGAAATAGGTTGTGAAATATATCTTGAACAAATTCCCAAACTACATCTTTACCTTGTAATTTTCCTTGCTTATGAGCCTCACACACATCCTTGCAAAACCTGAACACATCCTTCCTTCCTGCAGATTCGAACAACTTTTCCCTTAGAGACCTTGTTCTTATAGACAGTGTAGCAACCTTTGTCCTCTCCCACAAAAGAGATCGCGTTGTTAACCTATGTGTAGCATTTGCTTCTCTTGCAACAATTTTGAGTTCAGTTTGAGCCAAATGGTCCAACCTTCTCCCTTTCCCTGTATCTCTCCCATGTCTTTTCATGTTGCTCCTTGATTCGAGATATAATTGCATTCAAAAGTCATCACAATTAGGTATAATCTTACAAAAATTGCATGTCAATGAATCAAAAGGTATTCCTGTTTCAGAAAACCTCTTGCAATGAATATGTTTGTATGTACCATTAATATTGCATTCAATACCATGATAATTTAGTGTGCTCCTGGTATGTTTCTCTATGGCCCACATTTTTCCACCACGTTGGTCATCCATTAGAACCTTTTTGTCCAATCTCTCCCCTCTTCTCTCAAGATAGGGTTCCCAATACCCCCAACATAATAATATTGAGGGAGTTATTTGTCCTAGAACAAGATCATAAAAAACACATTGGTTAATGATCTACTAACTGCTACTAACAAGTAATAATAAATAAAGTAATGTGCATATTCAAATTCAAATTAAATTAAAACTTGGGTAATTTCCACACCTGAAGTAGAAGGATGTGGACGTGTAGAAGCCCCATGTAATGGTGATGGTAGTGATGGGATCAAGAACTTATACAAAGTTTGTTGGGACTTTTCATTGGTAGGCTTCTTCAGTCTCCCAACTGTTCCACTCCTCAACACAACTGTATCATGTGAAGCCTCAACTGTAGTATTAGTAGTGTGCTTCTTTGATTTAATGTGTTCATTTAGAGAACTGACAATGTTACCACTTTCCAGCACCAAAGACAACCATCTATTGCATCGTGTACATTCCACTCTTACTTTTTTCTTGTCCTCGTAGTTTGCAAGTGTTGCTTCCACCACCTTGAACAAATTAAGCTCTTGCGTTTGGTTGAAATCATGTAGAAGTTTGATTGCTTGATCAATATAAAGTTGATATCTAGCCACTGTTGTCTTCTTTTCTTTGTTACCTGAAGGAATTCACACATTTCATTACTTCCCAACATTGAAATTTGACGTTGATGGGACCCTATTTTCATATGATTGTTTTTGAAGTTACGAATTGTTTGCGCTACCAAGGATACTTCCCCCATTCCATAATCAATGCCACAGATTTCACAACGGATCTTTATATTAGGTTTTCCATTTTCTAAATATACCTTTAGTGTTAGCTTCTCCTTGACAAACTCTTCCATTAAACTGTTCACTTTATGTTGCCAAGATGCCAATACATTAGGATCAACCACAACTTGTTCCACTGACTCGAACACATTACCAACTCTTGGTTGTTTATGCATAGGTTCCTCCACATTCCCTTCAATGTTTTCAGATATTGGCATTCCCTCCATTACATTTGATTCCAATGTATCAACAACCATCGTGCATACTTTCCTCTTAATGCCTACATTTGTTGTTGTAGGTTTCCTTCTTTCCTCTTGCAATGCATTTAAAGGACATCTAGTTGAGCCAATAATAAATTCAAAAGGATATTGAACAACTTCATCATTCAAAATTTCAGAATGGATATCAGCATATGTACAACCTTTTTGACACTGGACTGTGCCAACGAGACAATTCTCTTCACCAATAAAAATTCCAAAGTCCACAAAATCACTTAGATCCATCTGCATTTACATCCATGTGTACCTTTTAGTTGGGTAAGAAATGAATAAAATTATAACATTTTTTTCAAAATTTTGGATATAATAAGGCTACGAAATGAGGTGAGTGCATCCATAAATAAATGAAAAACAAAAAGTAATTCAAATTTACACATGCATATTAGTTCATTAATAAAACAAAGAGCTAGGAAGCAAAGTATGCACTTTCAATTCAAATATCTAAAAAGGATGAAGAAATCTTACTATCAGGATGAAACACCTTGAAGAAAAATGTATTTTTAGTGGCTTATTCAAATAACCCTCCCCAAACTGAAGAGTCAGCTTCAACGTACCTGCAAAAGATCAAAAGGTGATCAAAACAAGAGATGAAAAAACATAGAGGTGATCAAAGGTCTTTGTTCTTTTTGGAATTTAGTCTTTTTCTTTTTTATGGAAATGACCCAAGCATTACAATCCACTCTAGGAAATGATAAAAACATATTAATTGACTAATATTCCCAACCTGCAAGCCTAAGCCCTATTCTAACAAAGAGAAATTGGCAAGATTTTGGAAGGGAGGCATTTAATTTCACATCATAATCTTAATATGCATACTCCTTTTATCATCAACATTGTAGACCTA
>LPNX010723743.1:158207-171123 GCA_001517045.1 Pseudotsuga menziesii
CATATACATATACATATATATATATATATAATATCAGGCCATCGAAATATTGTAAGTAACAACCTACATTCTTGTCATGGAGAAGGTTACATGTGGGATTTCAGGACTCAATTTGGCATATCAATAGGTTAAAAAATTTGATGCCCTTGATCCTACATGCATTGTCAAATTCCATTAATGTCAGCCTTATTATAGCTGATTTTACCACTCCAGGTGAATCACACTTTGTATGGCCTTCCCCTATTCCTTTGCAGACTCCTTAGACCCCGTGGACCATTTTTTGTCCTTTGATGTTTCCTTGACCATCCCTAAAAACATGTGAAAAATGATACACACGACTTTTAGACCCTTAATCACGTATATATGTGGGTTTGACCCCTAAAACCGCGTACATCGGGATGTGCACAAAATCAAAATCCTTCTGGAGTTTTCCTTGACATGGATCCGACTCACTTGACTCCTGGCCTTCCCTATGCCTTGAGATCGCTCGGATTCGACCTTTCATTACCCCTTTGAAAAGCTATATAAGGAAATCTATGGTACATTGAAGGCATATGAGAGATTTGAGAGAAAAGAAACTATAGTCCATTTTTGTTGGAACTTATGCTTGAGTCTGCATCCCTTTGTCCCTTGGAGCACTTTTGTGTTCTTCCCAAGCTTGCCTTTTGCTTGTGAGATTGCTATCAAGAGATGGAGGATTGAGGTGGTGGAGGCCCAAGTGGTGGATTCGGTTTCTTCGATTCGCTGACATGCCGACAGAGGTTGTATCTATTGTAATCTCTGATTTATATTAATATAAATATCTTTTCCTTTCCAAAAATGTGTGTTTGAATGAATATTTTATCCATGGGATGATTTCAAATGCTTATACATTGTTGATTATATATGCTAGAATAGATCTAACACCATGATATATAGTATGCTTGTATTGTTTACTTGTTGTTGAGGAAGTAATTTATCAATTCAAGCTAAAGTTGGAAAGCTCAACGGGGATCTACTTCAACCGTCTGAAATAAGGTACGAGGTCTAATCCTTTAGTGTTAGACATTTACTTTCTATTGCATATTGGAAAGGATTGATTTCTGGAGTCAAGCTGTCTGTTGTGGTACCTCAAGCCATAGGAATTTCTCTTCGTAACAAGCCTTCATAAACTTTTGTTTGAAAACTGACCAATTACCATCATTTTACAACACAAATTAAACTCACCATTATCTGAATCAGTTTTCACTTACACTTGACTCTTTAATTGATGCATTAAACATAAATAGAAGATGAATACATAGTTACATAGAATGAAGTGGTTATTCCTGTAGTATAACCCACCTTAGGTTTAAGGTATGCATGCTTCTTTGGACTTTAACCCACTGCCTGCCATCCACAGGCATACCAACATATCACATAGTTTAACATCATAAGAAATAGATATAAAACCTGCATGCTTCATTAGAGAGGGGATGAGAAGTGTGATGTCAGATGGTCTGTCTAATGTGAGTGTGACTGAGAAAATTCAGAATTAGCTACTAAGACCACCTTGAGTGCATGGTCCGATTCACCAAATGCATAAGCAAACAAGAGAATAATACTAAATAGACTAATTACTGTAAGTAAGAATTGAGTTCAGTTTGAAAGCCATAGCCATAGACATCAGATGGACTAGATCAAGGTTTAGTAATAATAGAATTTGATGCTGAAAATAAGTGAAACAATCATTTCTATGACCAAATACACCAAAAAGCTCCAAAAATTTCATCCCAGATATTTGGCATGATGTTGTTAATCTATATTTTGTCTGGCCTGATGTTGCCAATCTATGTTCTGTCTAGCCTGTCTCAGATATGATTACATAAACATACAAAACTTTCATAATACAAACTTAAGAACCAACAACATTTAGACTCGTAAACCTATTTAATAACCTTGACCAGGCTTGCTACTTCAAGAATATATAGCTAGCTACTTCACATATATTTCCCAATCAAAAATAAAATTGATACACTACTAAAATCCTGAAATGAAAACTTGCAATCCACCTCTTAATAGGACACGACCACATGGGAGTTGGGATTTTATAGTATTTATAATTCATAATTGTTTGCATTAATGTTCAGAATCGAGCTTATAATTATGACACTCTTGGGACTGGATTTTCCAATAAACTTAAAACCTTTTCGGCCGAGAATAGTCTTCTCTAAATTATAACTTAGAATGATTACCATTTTTGAAATAATTTTGAATAGATTATGTACAAGTTTGTGGTTCTGTTCTAGAAAGGTATGCTCATTTTGCAATATCAAATATTTTAAATGTTTCTTTTTGACTAGTTTTTAATGTTTATAATATATATAAATGATAAAACCCAAAAAGTTGCACATTTGTTCCCAGAAAAATGCTCCTGGGAGATTACAAATACCTGTGACTTTTGTGCACAAATTAGGGCAGGTCAGTTGTTGTCCAATGCGGCAGGCGAATTTTTGTTTGGAATTTTGTCTGCTAGAAATTTGTTACCTAGGAGAGCTGTGAAGGCATTTCCATTTGTTCCAAGAAGTGTAGTACATTCATTTGGATGGAAGCGTTGTTCCTACAATCCCAAACTAGGTAAACAAGCAGTGCACTAGCTTCCCCAAAATATCATGCTGGAAGCTAATAAGCAACCCAAATAACATATGCTTAAAGCATGGAAACTACCCAACAATAAAGGGCTATAGGCTGTACAAAGCAATCAATCTAGTGGGCAACAAAATCTCCACAGGGCTTAGGCAGAAAAAAGCTATCTCGCATGGAAGGGAAAAAATAAAAAGCAATGGGAAACTGTAGACTTACAAGTCACTTTTTCTAACAATTAAATCAGAAGTATAACCAAGGAAATCCAGAGCTTCTACTGTTCATGCACAGAAAAAATATAATACCAACCACTAGAAAAGCAGATAACATTCATGCACAGAAAAAAGTGACTCTTTACTTGGATCTTCACCAAATCTTTGCAACAGTAGGGGAATGCTTGAGTAGGGTCAGGCAGAACCGTCATTGCACCTCATCTTTGGTGGATTGCGCCGCCAAGTTTTGAGCTCTCTCAATGCCTAAACTTAGGTCTTCACTCGCTATCTGCTCTTCTACTGTAGGTTCCCTGCCTATAAATATGCAAAAAAAATTGAACCAACCTTCAGGGTACAGGCATAAGACAAACAAATAGATGGATATACAGACTGTAGTCGTAAAGCCCCGTCCACCTCAGAGTTGAAAGTCCAATTGAAGATTCAAGCGAGATTCAAGCAAACAGGCCAAAGGCTATGGGATTTCTTAATTTACTCAAGTTTACTAAAGCAAAATGCAAGTTCGAGACCCAGATGGATAACTTTTCATTCAACCGAAGGCATTTTTCATCAGATATTAAACACACTATAGCTTACCTTCAAGAATGCTATGCAATGGCTCTCCAACGTGCCTCCTCTAGCACCAGAGGAACCCACCACAAACCCACGACCAGAAAACAGTGAATAAATGCCCTTGTTTTCCAGAAAACACTGCTACGATTTGAAAAAACACCCTGTTATCCAGCCAAAAAACACGATGGATAAAATGTGGAGAAAACCCACAGAAAACCCAAGGAGCAACACGCCCTTGTTATCCAAAAAACCCAAAAAAATGATGGAGAAAACCCACAGAAAACCCAAGGACCAGCACGTCCTTGTTATCCAGAAAACCCAGCAAAACGATGGAGAAAACCACTTGAAAAATCTACGCAGCATATGCAGGTGCATTCAGACCATAAGCAGACGCAGCTTGCAGGCACCTCGCACGCTTGGTGCAGGTGCACTCAGACCACAAGTAGACGCAGCTCGCAGGCACCTCACAGGCTTAGAGGACTGGTGAACGGCGTGGGTAGGAATGTTGAATAAAATATACCCCAGCATATTGGATATTTAAATAGTAAAAAAAAAACCCTTTTTACCCCTAATATACCCCCAATATATTGACTTTTAATTTTTTAATTTTAACCCCCCCAATATGAACGGATGTGATATCATATTGGTCCATAGGTGACAACCCCGTGCCTAGTTGGCACTTACCAAAGATATCATTGATTTAACTTTGTGTGCATTAATGATGAAATATTTCTCATTCTTGATAAAGAGGTACTGGTTTTTTCTCCTCATGAATATTGCATCTCTCACATACATGTTAAGGGATTCCAAACACTACACCAGAAGCATCAAGTGGTACTACATCTATCTCCACTTCATCAATATAGTATGAACTTATATAAAATTTAATATTGCAATGTTTTATGATCCTATTTTTTGAATCCTTATTTACCCATCCCAATGGGTAGGGCCTAGGATGATCATGAATTTCCAGTGATAGCTTAATTACCAGGTATTCTGCTATAAGATTGAACCATGAACCATAATTAAATAAAATGATCCACCTTGGTCATTTTGACCTGAATATTGATGTGGAATATTTCATCACCTCCTTCTCTTCCTTTGGGATGGAGGTTACTTAGATTCGCCTCCTTCTTCACCATAGTGAAGACAATATTCCCATTTACATTTGAGATACTTCCTACCTAGGTTCTTGAATCCATGGAAAACATACTCTTGTTCTTGGTGTCCTTCTTGCGGTTCTTTGGATTCAAATTTGGATGTAGATTCGAACACTTTCCTTCAGTCTGACCATCAATGTTGCAATTATTGTAGTGTTTTTTTCGGATCTTTGCACTGATGTGTCTTTACTATAGTCTTCTCATATTTTCTTTCCTCGTTCTTCTTCCCATCCTTGGAAGCATATAGGTGTTATTTTTTCTTAGAACTACATAGATGCCCTTTCTTTTTGTCCATATTCTCTAGATATTATTCTTGCACACAAGACTCATCAACAGTTCTAGGCTTGAATATCATCAATTTCATCCTTAAATGACTATGGAGACCACCCATATACTTGAGAAGTGCACTCAAGTTTTTCGGATATATACTGAACGTAAAGGCCCTTTTTATAAACTTAGTGGAGTACTCTTATACACTTTTCCCTTTCCTTTGTCGGAAGTCATGCCAATGGATTCATTGGTTCTATTCATACCTAATAGGGTAAATTGGGACTTGATGAAGGTTTTGAATTCACCCCATTTATTTTTTGGGGGATCATGCTCCATACTAAGTGTCTCCATGTGTATTTCCCACCAAGTTATGGCATGGCCCTCCAAATTCTGTCAAGAAAAAAGATACCTTTTTCTCCTCTACTATGTTATGGACACTAAAATAAAATTCTAACTACAAAAACCACTAGTTCAACTTAATAGCAACGAAATTTACTTGATAAGGCTTAATGTCCATTTTTTCTTAGACTTATAGAGACTAGGAAGAAATTTTTCTACTAGAACTTGGTTTCTCATTCTCTATAATCTTTTTTTTCTCTTTTATGAGTCCTTAGTGTCCCCTAGTTTCCTGACTGAACCTGTCTTTGAGTTAGATCTGGAAAACACATTGAAAGGTCCAAATTTTATCTCTAGAGCTGCCATGAGGATTGATGTGTTGTGACATGTATCAACAACTTGTATTTCTAGCTTCGTAAATCACTCTTTATATTCACCGCTCAATTCTTCATTTGACCATTTTCCATGGATAGGTTTTGAAGACTTTTTATTTATTCTGCCAAATCTTAGATCCTATAATTTATCACAAAACCCCCAAATAAAACTACTCCAATACCAATATGACATGAAAATTGTCGTGTACATTCCATTGGAACAATTTAAACACAATAGATTTTACAACTTTCTACAAGCTCTTAGCTATGCAATATTTACTAAAGATTTAATATTTGTTAGTGTCTGCTTAATCTCAAATAATGCTGAAAGAAATTGAAACTGAAAGGAAATTAGCTAGAGAAAAATAACACATCCATACAAATAATAAAGGATATATACCTTAGGAAAACCCACTATAGGGAAAAACCCATCCAGAACCGAGGATTGTGCCTTGCACTTTTCTTCTCCAATATGTGTTTAACAATGTCATACCAACCATCTAGGGTTAATTTGAGGTTTTTTTCATGCCTTAAATCCCAATTAGGGTTAGGTTTTAAAACCCTATAGAATTTTCTTGAAAGTCTACATGTGATTAGCTCCACACACTAATGTAGAGACCACTAGGTACCATGGTCATCAACATGATAGGTAAACTTGTCGAAAGTGTAACTTCCTCATATAACCTCTAATTGAGGTGATCGTTGCTTCATTAGAAAGATATCGAAGTGTAAAACAACATCAAGAAGGAAACAACTATTTCAGTGATATTTTGACCCGAAAAAGCATCATTTAAGCTCTCAAACGGACCTCAAAAGGTCATAGACCCCAAATATTCAAAGTAATACCTTTCCCTAAATGAGCCCTACAAGCTAATTCATCCAATCTCTCCACCTAGAAAAAAAAAATAGATGAAAAAATATATATTGATCCATTTCATATCAATTACCTTATTATTTCAAAGTGGGATGACATATTTCAATAAGGCATTTAATGACAAATAGAGGCATCTCAAAATATATGAAGTTAATCTCTCAAAGCATGGATCAATATTTCATCTAGAACTCTTGAAATATGTGAAGTTAATATTTCAAAGAGGCTTGAGAGTTCATTGTGGACATTTAAAAAAGTGAGTTATATCTTTCGAATATGCTTTGTAGGTCATAAGGAAGATTTTAAAAACATAATTTCAATCTCTCTAAGAGGCCCAATAGTTTGCCAAGAAGTTTCAAAACATGTTCTTTCAAAGATTCCCAATCATTCATTGCGGATTTTTGAAGGATGTAAGGTTGTTCTTTCAAAGACACTTGGTGGTTTATTTGGGATTTTCGAACATGATGTTCTTATGAAGTGCCTCACTCGTTCATGGGTAGTTTTAAATGATATTGGGTTAGTTTATTATTAGGATTCCATACCTTGGGACTTTATGTTCATAATGAGGTTGTGCTTTCCTTTGGTACTCCAAAAAAATAATTCTTGATCGAGCCCATATTTGCTCAATGGATATAATCCACTCGTTGCAAGAACTTATATGGTTTCAATGTACCCCTATTTTGAAAAAGTGGCCCATCATTTGATGCAGGCAAGAGCATATGGTTACCTCGTTGGTTGAACAATATTAATGATAATAAGAATTCATTGTTCTTAACAATTGGTCTTGGAGACTTTTTGGTTCATTATGTTATTTTTCTAGGTTTGCATACATCTACATTAATCCTAGTTAAATGTGTGTTGGATGCACATGGTTCTAGGCTAATGCCATATTAAAAAAATTGGTTATAGTTTTCCTTGCAATGGTCAAGAATGGGGTGGCACTTCTAATATATAGGCTTAGGATGTGTTTTAGTTAGTAATTTTTTTAATGTTTAATTCTATTAAAATATTAATTTACAAGAAAATATTTGATTGTGGGTCTGTGCAAGAAGTTGAGGGTCTCTTTTGGCGCGTTAGATGCAATACAAAACTGAAAAAACAGGCATCCATCAACTTGGACGCATATTTTGAGACACTTACACAATGAATCTTGCGATCAGTAAAAAACAAGAAATGTAGGAAATTGAATGACCTTTCCAAATATATATTTTTTTTCTATTGAAAATGTTGTTAACTATCTAAAGTTAGATAAATTTTAATGGGCACTTTTTATTTTTTGGACAAATTATAAGGTATATGTTTTTGTGGGTGCAGCGTCTGAGTGTCTAAATGATGGAATAAACTTATGAAAACTGGTATACATATAGAGAACATATAGGACTACTGCACGACTATTTTTCCAATAATAAAAATAATTTTTTTAAATTTTTTTTTTTAATTATCTAAGAGATCAAACCTCGAAAACGGTACATCATTTGTGGATGCAGCATTTGAATGTGTTAATGCAATTATTTGGAAATGGGTTTTTTATAGCATGTATAGGTTGGTGTTCTTTAGTGCACCATACAATTTTTTTTTAAATGGTTGAGAAACGAAAGAGATATGGATGAAACACTACCAGTGTGTTTTTTGAGTTGAGGAGTGATGACAGAAGATAAATAAGAAAAAAATAGAAAAAATTATGTATTCTTGTTAAAATTTACATATTTAGAATCTGCAAAAAAAACCATATCTGTTTCTAAAATCTCATAAAAAATGGAGGTGTGTAGCATAATCAGACGAACCGCTAAACACGAGCATATTGAAAATTTGGATATAATGCTGAATTTGCCATGGTTTGTCATACTCCAAGGCACAGGCATGTTGAATCCGAAGCAAAGTACAAAGCAGACACATAGGCATAGGAATTCCATGCAAGCATGGGTGGAGGCTCGGCCTTATCCTTTAGAGGGAATAAATTTTTGAATTTAACAACTACGCGAGCGCGATTTAGTTAAACCAAAACGCGTGCGCGTTCTAAATGCACAAAACGCGTGCGCATTCTATACAAACAAATCGCGCACGCGATTTGTAAAAGCAAAATTATGAAATATCAAAGATGCTATGTAATTAACCCAATAATGAAATATCAAAATTATGATAGCCATTTATCATGTGCAAAAGTATGCTATGTAATTAATCAAAGATTAAATTGCTCATGTCCAGAATAACTATATAATATCTATCAATACATAGATATGAAATATAGTCTAAAGTTCAAATGACAAAACTAAAATGGTAGTAGATTGGAAAACATAACGAAAAAAAGTCAATAAAAACTCTAAATCAAAAAACCAATATCCTATGTTGTGGTCTTCCCTTTCTCTAGAAAATTCCTTATAAAAGAAAAATAGTGTTCATCATTATCATCATAATTCTCATCTTCATCATCATCTTCATCTTCATCATCATGATCATCTTGTTCATCTTCATCATCATGATCATCATTATCCTCATCACCATCATCATCATCATCATCACCATCACCATCGTCATCTTCTTCATCCTCATCCTCATCATCATCATCATCACCATTACCATCGTCATATTCATCATCCTCATCATCATCATCACCATCAACATCATGAACATCATCATCAACATGATCATCATCATCACCATCAACATCATGAAAATCATCATCACCATCGTCGTCATCATCATCATCAACATCATCCTCATCCTCATCATCCTCTTCCTCTTCCTCATCATCATCATTATCATCATCATCAGCATCATCTTCATCATCATCATCATCCTCAACATCAACATCATAAATTAACTCAAAAATTATGAAAATGTTAATGGACATTGCATGAAACAATTGTTCATTAATGGACATCTCACCTCAGTGACAGACTGTGACAAAGGGGATTGGATTTCTTGTGTAGCAGATGGAGCTGTTGGTTGAACATGAATGATGGTCGCATCCATGGTCGATACAGAGGGGGCAGGACCTGGTGGTGGTGGTGGCTACAATCACCAAATCTTGAATTAGTTAGAAATGTGCATGAATAAACAATAGACAACAATAACACACTATGTCTATATCATGTTCAAATACTTGTACCTCTGTGTGACTTGTTACCATTGTAGATGTAGCACTGACTGCTGCATCAACCATCCCTGCAAGGTTTTCAACAGTGAACTCTGGCTCCTGATGCCGTAAACATGCAAATCAAACATTAACAAAATATTTTATGCACTGGATTTCAAGTTAACCAAGAAATATCATCGAAGGATATACAAATTACCATGGTATCAGTATCTCCATGGTCACGGACAACCTCACTCTTTCTAGGAGTATGCCGTCTCACATAGACTTGGCCCTTGTTCACATATGGCCTATAAGGATATACAACTCCAGGAAGTGGTCCAGGTGTTTCAGTACCAGCCTATAGTAAACAAGAGTTCATGTAGCTAGACATGGATGATTCAACGGACATACACATATTTAAAAAATGACATTTTTAAAATGTTTAAAATGTTTACCTCCATCACTGCTTCCCCTCGTGTAGGATCTGGCATCTGCCCAGATAAGGATCCTACCTCCATCACTGCTTCCCCTCGTGTAGGATCTGGCATCTGCCCAGATATGGATCCTACCTCCATAACTGCTTTCCCCCGTGAAGTATCCGGCATCTGCAAGTTTAATAATTGTAAATATTAGACCATAGATAACATTAGTGAACTAACATGTACAGTATGTGGAAATCAACAATTTAACAAGTATTAAAAAACTGAAATTTTAAAATGTTTACCTCGGTGTGAGATACGGGATCAGTGGATGGAATGTCTTGCCCCTGTGTAGAGTGTGGGACATGATACTCTGGGTGGTCTCTTTCGCCATAAAGCATCAGCTGCAAGTTCACAAAATTAATATATTAGCTCAAACTATACATATGTGTACAAAGAGGAAAATAAATGAAGAATTTATTACAATTAACCATATACATACATCACTCAAAAACCCACTAAAGACAACATCTGACGAAAGACCATAGCATGGACGACCACACGATGTGCACTCGTGAGGCTCAAAAGTGGGCTGGGAATGTGATGATGGTGTTGCACTAGTAGATGGTGCTGCAGTAGATGGTCCTGCACTAGTGGGTGGTACTGCATTAGAAGATGGTCCTGCACCATGAGGACCTGGTGTATGTACCACACCAGGGACATATGTCCCATCCTCACCCATATGCTGAACCATAGTGCTATGGCGAACAACGGCCCGTGCCAAACTCAAAAATGCCTCACGTGTCTGTGGAATCACATGATGTATAGGTGGGACATCTAGCCCAGGCAACTGCCTGCGAGGTGCAGGGATAGGGCGATCAATGTCTCGAAGCCTGGCATTGGGTCAGTTTTGGGGCATCCCCCCACCAATCCCCTAAAACTGCAAATAATCAAAATAGTTTACATGTTCTCCCAACACGAACTCTGCATACATCTTCCGAAGGAAGTACAACGGGATTTCCCTGTTGTTGTGTGGTGGCATATCAAAAACCATATACCATCTGTCCATCCAGTTATCAACAAATGGTTGATATGTGCACCACTCGATAGAGATATGTGGCCTGTTTGCATTTGGGATTTCCCTCGTGCAAGGGTCCCTAAACAATGAAAATATATGCTCCTTGGTGATTTTCAACTTTTTTACTGCACTGTAGCTAAGCCCATTAGTGTACTCACATATTTTTCTTTCTCTATATGAAGTAAGATCATATAGTACGTTGTTTGACAACATGATGGTCTCAACAATTGCATCCAAAGTGGATGCAAGTGAACGTCGAATTCTGTCACCACCACTAAAAGCAGAACTCAAACCTCTCAAGTGGGCAAGCTCAATCAATATTTCCGCATTCAGGTCCATAGCCGCAACTGCAATAAAAAAATCAATAAGAAAATAATTAGAAATGTATACATGGTATATAATGACATCTCTTCAAAACTCAAAATGTAAATGCATCTAAATCCAATTATCTTCAGAACATCCAACCGTCACATAGACCTATATAATAGTAAATAAAATGTCACCACATAACTAATTCAAAAGCATAAGCTAGATAACAAAAATTTGCGAAACCCCATCAAAATAAACTGTGTTTAACATGCCTTTGCAATAAGTGGGTTGCTACCAACAAGTATATATTATCATTTAAAATAATATGCATAACAAAATATGAAAAACAAACTTAAGCACAAGTCCAATTTTGTCTACAACAAACCAATCACATACATATATAGTGTTTACCTAATAAAATATCATGGTCTTTACTCAAAACATTATCATGGGATTTACTCAAAACATCATGACATTATAAATGTAAAACATATCAAAATAAACTTGAACAACATGATGTGCAATAACTCTAAATAAATTTTGCTAGCTACTCATTCAATCATGTCAAATTTTGATAACATAAGTAATCTGAAACCTTCTTCAATTGTGATAGCAACCTACAAATATTATCCATATACAATACAATTCATATACTAAATGTAAAACCCACTTCATCTCTTCAAAATTCAAACTAAATCTAATTAAAAATCAAGCTCAGGTCATAACATTGGTTATATTGATTTTTTCAAAAAATATGGTGAATACACATTTAGTAAAGGTTGTTTTAAAAATCTATCGTTGATGACATAGTAGTTCTCCTAGTTGGCACCAAAATCCGTAATATCAAAGGAAATGTTGGCATTTGAATGGAGCACAAAAATAGGGTTGATTCTAGTTGCATGCCTCATAGGGTTATAAGTTATGTAATTGAGAGAACCTAAAATGGATGAAGACTAGATATCAATGAGATAATGACTCCTCAAAAATTACTAACGATGGAACATAGGGTGGATAAAATATCCATCTTATGTGGTTGTCCATTTCTAATGAGGTTGAGATTAACAAGGGAAACCTAGAAGGTGAAAACAAGTAGAATATTATTCAAACTCTTGAAATCCCATGTCAAATGCACCTACTCTAACCCGAACCTAGTATTGATTTGCCATAGTATCCCCAAACATGATCTCTTATCATTTTGATTCCAAAGTGACCCCATCACCCTAATGGAGGCTTTAATGATTCCAACCCTTATTGAATATGAGATTTTGCAAACATTGATCAATTGATAATTAAAGAGAAGATATAATGCAAAGAGGACATATTAGCTTGTTCCATAGCTCATAGATTCTCTCATAGCCCAATACTCATGGAATTAATTTTATGTAAAGCCTTTCATCTCATTAGCTAATGGATGCCCTCAAAAACTTATATGAATATAATTGATATTTGTTTAAAGGAAAAATGGAGTTTATATAATATGTTTGAAAGCATGATACTATTATATATATTAGAAATTCAAAGACTAAGGGTGGTAGGCTAAAGCCATTAGGCCCTTATATTAAGCCCATAGTAAATGAATGACCCTCATTTATAACTTCTTCTAGTTCTAACACTAGAAGTGATGGGGAGTTGTCAAAGGA
>LPNX010723748.1:0-20826 GCA_001517045.1 Pseudotsuga menziesii
GAGAAATTAGTCAAATGTGAAACTTCGTTGTGTGGTCTTGCTAAGGTTGGGCTTAAAGGGGGTGAAAATATTTTGGAATGTCTCAAAAGTTTGCATGCACGCTCGTTGATCAAACTGGTATCCAAATTTATGATCAAATTTAAATTCTAAGAAACTGCTCGAAAGGGAAACTCCGTCGTGCGGTTTCAACATGGTTGGGATTAAAGGGGGTCAAAATAGCTTGAAACGTCGTGAAAGTTGGCGTGCACGCTTGTCTATCCAATATGCATCCAAACATATGATCAGGTTTAAATTCAAAGAATCTGGTCGAAGCTGAGACTGCATCATGCAGTTTTGTTAGGGTTTGGCTTAAAGATGGCGAAAATAGCTCTCAACATCATGAAAGTTGGCATGCACTTTTATTTTCCAAATACGGATTTAAATCTATGATTAAATTTTAATTTTGAGAAATTAGTCAAACGTGAAACTTCGTTGTGCGGTTTTGCTAAGGTTGGGCTTAAAGGGGGTGAAAATATTTTGGAATGTCTCAAAAGTTTGCACGAACACTTGTTTATCAAATTGGCATTCAAATTTATGATCAAATTTAAATTCTAAGAAACTGCTCCGAAGGGAAACTCCGTCGTGCCCTTTCAACAGGGTTGGGCTTAAAGAGGGTCAAAATAGCTTGAAAGGTCGCAAAAGTTGGCGTGCATGCTTGTCTATCCAATATGCATCCAAACATATGATCAGGTTTGAATTCTAAGAATCTGGTCAAAGCTGAGACTGCATCATGCAGTTTTGTTAGGGTTTGGCTTAAAGATGGCGAAAATAGCTCTCAACATGGCGAAAGTTGGCATGCACTCTTATTTTCCAAATGCGGATTTAAATCTATGATTAAATTTTAATTTTGAGAAATTAGTCAAACGTGAAACTTAGTTGTGCGTTGTTGCTAAGGTTGGGCTTAAAGGGGGTGAAAATATTTTGGAATGTCTCAAAGGTTTGCATGCACATTTGTTGATCAAATTGGCATCCAAATTTATGACCAAATTTAAATTCTAAGAAACTGCTTGAAAGGGAAACTCCGTCGTGCGGTTTCAACAGTGTTGGGCTTAAACAGGGTCAAAATAGCTTGAAACGTTGCGAAAGTTGGCGTGCATGCTTGTCTATACAATATGCATCCAAACATATGATCGGGTTTAAATTCTAAGAATCTGGTCAAAACTGAGACTGCATCATGCAGTTTTGTTAGGGTTTGGCTTAAAGATGGCGAAAATAGCTCTCAACATTGTGAAAGCTGGCATGCACTCTTATTTTCCAAATGCGGATTTAAATCTATGATTAAATTTTAATTTTGAGAAATTAGTCAAACGTGAAACTTCCTTGTGCGGTTTTGCTAAGGTTGGGCTTAAAGGGGGTGAAAATATTTTGGAATGTCTCAAAAGTTTGCACGAACGCTTGTTTATCAAATTGGCATCCAAATTTATGATCAAATTTAAATTCTAAGAAACTACTCGAAAGGGAAACTCCGTCGTATGGTTTCAACATCGTTGGGCTTAAAGGGGGTCAAGATAGCTTGAAACGTCGCAAAAGTTGGCGTGCATGCTTGTCTATCGAATATGCATCCAAACATATGATCACGTTTGAATTCTAAGAATCTGGTCAAAGCTGAGACTGCATCATGCAGTTTTGTTAGGGTTTGGCTTAATGATGGCGAAAATAGCTCTCAACATCGTGAAAGTTGGCATGCACTCTTATTTTCGAAATGCGAATCTAAATCTATGATTAAATTTTAATTTTGAGAAATTAGTCAAACGTGAAACTTCGTTGTGTGGTCTTGCTAAGGTTGGGCTTAAAGGGGGTGAAAATATTTTGGAATGTCTCAAAAGTTTGCATGCACGCTTGTTGATCAAATTGGCATCCAAATTTATGATCAAATTTAAATTCTAAGAAACTACTCGAAAGGGAAACTCCGTCGTATGGTTTCAACATCGTTGGGCTTAAAGGGGGTCAAGATAGCTTGAAACGTCGCAAAAGTTGGCGTGCATGCTTGTCTATCGAATATGCATCCAAACATATGATCACGTTTGAATTCTAAGAATCTGGTCAAAGCTGAGACTGCATCATGCAGTTTTGTTAGGGTTTGGCTTAATGATGGCGAAAATAGCTCTCAACATCGTGAAAGTTGGCATGCACTCTTATTTTCGAAATGCGAATCTAAATCTATGATTAAATTTTAATTTTGAGAAATTAGTCAAACGTGAAACTTCGTTGTGTGGTCTTGCTAAGGTTGGGCTTAAAGGGGGTGAAAATATTTTGGAATGTCTCAAAAGTTTGCATGCACGCTTGTTGATCAAATTGGCAACCAAATTTATGATCAAATTTAAATTCTAAGAAACTACTCGAAAGGGAAACTCCGTCGTGCGGTTTCAACAGGGTTGGGCTTAAAGGGGGTCAAGATAGCTTGAAACGTCGTAAAAGTTGGCGTGCATGCTTGTCTATCCAATATGCATCCAAACATATGATCAGGTTTAAATTCAAAGAATCTGGTCAAAGCTGAGACTGCATCATGCAGTTTTGTTAGGGTTTGGCTTAAAGATGGCGAAAATAGCTCTCAACATTGTGAAAGCTGGCATGCACTCTTATTTTCCAAATGCGGATTTAAATCTATGATTAAATTTTAATTTTGAGAAATTCGTCAAACATGAAACTTCCTTGTGCGGTTTTGCTAAGGTTGGGCTTAAAGGGGGTGAAAATATTTTGGAATGTCTCAAAAGTTTGCATGCACGCTTGTTGATCAAATTGGCATCCAAATTTATGATCAAATTTAAATTCTAAGATACTGCTCGGAAGGGAAACTCCGTCGTGCGGTTTCAACAGGGTTGGGCTTAAAGGGGGTCAAAATAGCTTGAAAAGTCGCGAAAGTTGGCGTGCATGCTTGTCTATCCAATATGCATCCAAACATATGATCAGGATTAAATTCTAAGAATCTGGTCAAAGCTGAGACTGCATCATGCAGTTTTGTTAGGGTTTGGCTTAAAGATGGCGAAAATAGCTCTCAACATCGTGAAAGTTGGCATGCACTCTTATTTTCCAAATGCGGATTTAAATCTATGATTAAATTTTAATTTTGAGAAATTAGTCAAACGTGAAACTTCGTTGTGCGGTTTTGCTAAGGTTGGGCTTAAAGGGAATGAAAACATTTTGGATTGTCTCAAAAGTTTGCATGCACGCTTGTTGATCAAATTGGCATCCAAATTTATGATCAAATTTAAACTCTAAGAAACTGCTCGAAAGGGAAACTCCGTCGTGCGGTTTCAACAGTGTTGGGCTTAAAGGGGGTCAAAATAGCTTGAAACGTCGCGAGAGTTGGCGTGCATGCTTATCTATCCAATATGCATCCAAACATATGATCAGGTTTAACTTCTAAGAATATGGTCAAAGCTGAGACTACATCATGCAGTTTTGTTAGGGTTTGGCTTAAAGATGGCGAAAATAGCTCTCAACACCGTGAAAGTTGGCATGCACTCTTATTTTCCAAATGCGGATTTAAATCTATGATTAAATTTTAATTTTGAGAAATTAGTCAAACGTGAAACTTCGTTGTGCGGTTTTGCTAAGGTTGGGCTTAAAGGGGGTGAAAATATTTTGGAATGTCTCAAAAGTTTGCATGCACGCTTGTTGATCAAATTGGCATCCAAATTTATGAGCAAATTTAAATTCTAAGAAACTGCTCGAAAGGGAAACTACATCGTGCGGTTTAACTAGGGTTGGGCTTAAAGGGGGTCAAAATAGATTGAAAGGTCGCGAAAGTTGGCGTGCATGCTTGTCTATCCAATATGCATCCAAACATATGATCAGGTTTATATTCTAAGAATCTGGTCAAAGCTGAGACTGCATCATACAGTTTTGTTAGGGTTTGACTTAAAGATGGTGAAAATAGCTCTCAACATCGTGAAAGTTGGCATGCACTCTTATTTTCCAAATGCGGATTTAAATCTATGATTAAATTTTAATTTTGAGAAATTAGTCAAACGTGAAACTTCGTTGTGCGGTTTTGCTAAGGTTGGGCTTAAAGGGGGTGAAAATATTTTGGAATGTCTCAAAAGTTTGCATGCACATCGTTGATCAAATTGGCATCCAAATTTATGATCAAATTTAAATTCTAAGAAACTGCTCGAAAGGGAAACTCCGTCGTGCGGTTTCAACATGGTTGGGCTTAAAGGGGGAGAAAATATTTGGGAATGTCTCAAAAGTTTGCATGCACGCTTGTTGATCAAATTGGCATCCAAATTTATGATCAAATTTAAATTCAAAGAATCTGGTCGAAGCTGAGACTGCATCATGCAGTTTTGTTAGGGTTTCGCTTAAAGATGGCAAAAATAGCTCTCAACATCATGAAAGTTGGCATGCACTTTTATTTTCCAAATAAGGATTTAAATGTATGATTAAATTTTAATTTTGAGAAATTAGTCAAACGTGAAACTTCGTTGTGCGGTTTTGCTAAGGTTGGGCTTAAAGGGGGTGAAAATATGTTGGAATGTCTCAAAAGTTTGCACTAACGCTTGTTTATCGAATTGGCATTCAAATTTATGATCAAATTTAAATTCTAAGAAACTGCTCCGAAGGGAAACTCCGTCGTGCACTTTCAACAGGGTTGGGCTTAAAGAGGGTCAAAATAGCTTGAAACGTCGCAAAATTTGGCGTGCATGCTTGTCTATCCAATATGCATCCAAACATATGATCAGGTTTGAATTCTAAGAATCTGCTCAAAGCTGAGACTGCATCATGCAGTTTTGTTAGGGTTTGGCTTAAAGATGGCGAAAATAGCTCTCAACATGGCGAAAGTTGGCATGCACTCTTATTTTCCAAATGCGGATTTAAATCTATGATTAAATTTTAATTTTGAGAAATTAGTCAAACGTGAAACTTCGTTGTGCGGTTTTGCTAAGGTTGGGCTTAAAGGGGGTGAAAATATTTTGGAATGTCTCAAAAGTTTGCATGCATGCTTGTTGATCAAATTGGCATCCAAATTTATGATCAAATTTAAACTCTAAGAAACTGCTCGAAAGGGAAACTCCGTCATGCAGTTTCAACAGGGATGGGCTTAAAGGGGGTCAAAATAGCTTGAAACGTCGTGAAAGTTGGCGTGCATGCTTGTCTATCCAATACGCATCCAAACATATGATCATGTTTATATTCTAAGAATCTGGTCAAAGCTGAGACTACATCATGCAGTTTTGTTAGGGTTTGGCTTAAAGATGGTGAAAATAGCTCTCAACATCGTGAAAGTTGGCATGCACTCTTATTTTCCAAATGCGGATTTAAATCTATGATTAAATTTTAATTTTGAGAAATTAGTCAAATGTGAAACTTCGTTGTGTGGTCTTGCTAAGGTTGGGCTTAAAGGGGGTGAAAATATTTTGGAATGTCTCAAAAGTTTGCATGCACGTCGTTGATCAAATTGGCATCCAAATTTATGATCAAATTTAAATTCTAAGAAACTGCTCGAAAGGGAAACTCCGTCGTGCGGTTTCAACATGGTTGGGCTTAAAGGGGGTCAAAATAGCTTTAAACGTCGTGAAAGTTGGCGTGCACGCTTGTCTATCCAATATGCATCCAAACGTATGATCAAGTTTAAATTCAAAGAATCTGGTCGAAGCTGAGACTGCATCATGCAGTTTTGTTAGGGTTTCGCTTAAAGATGGCAAAAATAGCTCTCAACATCATGAAAGTTGGCATGCACTTTTATTTTCCAAATACGGATTTAAATGTATGATTAAATTTTAATTTTGAGAAATTAGTCAAACGTGAAACTTCGTTGTGCGGTTTTGCTAAGGTTGGGCTTAAAGGGGGTGAAAATATTTTGGAATGTCTCAAAAGTTTGCACGAACGCTTGTTTATCGAATTGGCATTCAAATTTATGATCAAATTTAAATTCTAAGAAACTGCTCCGAAGGGAAACTCCGTCGTGCCCTTTCAACAGGGTTGGGCTTAAAGAGGGTCAAAATAGCTTGAAAGGTCGCAAAAGTTGGCGTGCATGCTTGTCTATCCAATATGCATCCAAACATATGATCAGGTTTGAATTCTAAGAATCTGGTCAAAGCTGAGACTGCATCATGCAGTTTTGTTAGGGTTTGGCTTAAAGATGGCGAAAATAGCTCTCAACATGGCGAAAGTTGGCATGCACTCTTATTTTCCAAATGCGGATTTAAATCTATGATTAAATTTTAATTTTGAGAAATTAGTCAAACGTGAAACTTCGTTGTGCGGTTTTGCTAAGGTTGGGCTTAAAGGGGGTGAAAATATTTTGGAATGTCTCAAAAGTTTGCACGAACGCTTGTTTATCGAATTGGCATTCAAATTTATGATCAAATTTAAATTCTAAGAAACTGCTCCGAAGGGAAACTCCGTCGTGCCCTTTCAACAGGGTTGGGCTTAAAGAGGGTCAAAATAGCTTGAAACGTCGCAAAAGTTGGCGTGCATGCTTGTCTATCCAATATGCATCCAAACATATGATCAGGTTTGAATTCTAAGAATCTGGTCAAAGCTGAGACTGCATCATGCAGTTTTGTTAGGGTTTGGCTTAAAGATGGCGAAAATAGCTCTCAACATGGCGAAAGTTGGCATGCACTCTTATTTTCCAAATGCGGATTTAAATCTATGATTAAATTTCTAATTTTGAGAAATTAGTCAAACGTGAAACTTCGTTGTGCGGTTTTGCTAAGGTTGGGCTTAAAGGGGGTGAAAATATTTTGGAATGTCTCAAAAGTTTGCATGCACATTTGTTGATCAAATTGGCATCCAAATTTATCACCAAATTTAAATTCTAAGAAACTGCTTGAAAGGGAAACTCCGTCGTGCGGTTTCAACAGTGTTGGGCTTAAACGGGGTCAGAATAGCTTGAGACGTCGTGAAAGTTGGCGTGCATGCTTGTCTATCCAATATGCATCCAAACATATGATCAGGTTTAAATTCTAAGAATCTGGACAAAGCTGAGACTGCATCATGCAGTTTTGTTAGGGTTTGGCTTAAAGATGGCGAAAATAGCTCTCAACATTGTGAAAGCAGGCATGCACTCTTATTTTCCAAATGCGGATTTATATCTATGATTAAATTTTAATTTTGAGAAATTAGTCAAACGTGAAACTTCCTTGTGCGGTTTTTCTAAGGTTGGGCTTAAAGGGGGTGAAAATATTTTGGAATGTCTCAAAAGTTTGCATGTACACTTGTTGATCAAATTGGCATCCAAATTTATGATCAAATTTAAATTCTAAGAAACTGATCGGAAGGGAAACTCCGTTCTGCGGTTTCAACAGGGTTGGGCTTAAAGCAGGTCAAAATAGCTTGAAACGTCGCGAAAGTTGGCGTGCATGCTTGTCTATCCAATATGCATCCAAACATATGATCGGGTTTAAATTCTAAGAATCTGGTCAAAGCTGAGACAGCATCATGCAGTTTTGTTAGGGTTTGGCTTAAAGATGGCGAAAATAGCTCTCAACATTGTGAAAGCTGGCATGCACTCTTATTTTCCAAATGCGGATTTAAATCTATGATTAAATTTTAATTTTGAGAAATTAGTCAAACGTGAAACTTCCTTGTGCGGTTTTGCTAAGGTTGGGCTTAAAGGGGGTGAAAATATTTTGGAATGTCTCAAAAGTTTGCACGAACGCTTGTTTATCAAATTGGCATTCAAATTTATGATCAAATTTAAATTCTAAGAAACTGCTCGAAAGGGAAACTCTGTCGTGCGCTTTCAACAGGGTTGGGCTTAAAGGGGGTCAAAATAGCTTGAAACGTCGCAAAAGTTGGCGTGCATGCTTGTCTATCCAATATGCATCCAAACATATGATCAGGTTGAATTCTAAGAATCTGGTCAAAGCTGAGACTGCATCATGCAGTTTTGTTAGGGTTTGGCTTAAAGATGGCGAAAATAGCTCTCAACATCGTGAAAGTTGGCATGCACTCTTATTTTCCAAATGCGAATCTAAATCTATGATTAAATTTTAATTTTGAGAAATTAGTCAAACGTAAAACTTCGTTGTGCGGTTTTGCTAAGGTTGGGCTCAAAGGGGGTGAAAATATTTTGAAATGTCTCAAAAGTTTGCATGCACGCTTGTTGATCAAATTGGCATCCAAATTTATGACCAGATTTAAACTCTAAGAAACTCCTCGAAAGGGAAACTCCATCGTGCGGTTTCAATAGGGCTGGGCTTAAAAGGGGTCAAAATAGCTCGAAACGTCGTGAAAGTTGGCGTGCATGCTTGTCTATCCAATATGCATCCAAACATATGATCAGGTTTAACTTCTAAGAATCTGGTCAAAGTTGAGACTGCATCATCCAGTTTTGTTAGGGATTGGCTTAAAGATGGCGAAAATACCTCTCAACATCGTGAAAGTTGGCATGCACTCTTATTTTCCAAATGTGGATTTAAATCTATGATTCAATTTCAATTTTGAGAAATTAGTCAAACGTGAAACTTCGTTGTGCGGTTTTGCTAAGGTTGGGCTGAAAGGGGGTGAAAATATTTTGGAATGTCTCAAAAGTTTGCATGCATGCTTGTTGATCAAATTGGCATCCAAATTTATGATCAAATTTAAATTTTAAGAAACTACTCGAAAGGGAAACTCCGTCGTGCGGTTTACATAGGGTTGGGCCTAAAGGGGGTCAAAATAGCTTGAAACGTCGCGGAAGTTGGCGTGCATGGTTGTCTATCCAATATGCATCCAAACATATGACCAGGTTTAAATTCTAAGAATCTGGTCAAAGCTGAGACTGCTTCATGCAGTTCTGTTAGTGTTTGGCTTAAAGATGGCGAAAATAGCTCTCAACATGGCGAAAGTTGGCATGCACTCTTATTTTCCAAATGCGGATTTAAATCTATGATTAAATTTTAATTTTGAGAAATTAGTGAAACGTGAAACTTCGTTGTGCGGTTTTGATAAGGTTGGGCTTAAAGGGGGTGAGAATATTTTATAATGTCTCAAACGTTTGCATGCACGCTTGTTGATCAAATTGGCATCCAAATTTATGATCA
Source organism: Pseudotsuga menziesii (assembly GCA_001517045.1). Lineage (NCBI taxonomy): Eukaryota > Viridiplantae > Streptophyta > Pinopsida > Pinales > Pinaceae > Pseudotsuga > Pseudotsuga menziesii. The sequence continues at coordinate 9,015 of LPNX010723748.1, forward strand.
AATTTAAACTCTAAGAAACTGCTTGAAAGGGAAACTCCGTCATGCGGTCTCAATAGGGCTGGGCTTAAAGGGGGTCAAAATAGCTTGAAACGTCGCGAAATTTGGCGTGCATGCTTGTCTATCCAATATGCATCCAAACATATGATCAGGTTTAACTTCTAAGAATCTGGTCAAAGCTGAGACTGCATCATGCAGTTCTGTTAGGTTTTGGTGTAAAGATGGCGAAAATAGCTCTCAACATCGTGAAAGTTGGCATGCACTCTTATTTTCCAAATGCGGATTTAAATCTATGATTAAATTTTAATTTTGAGAAATTAGTCAAGCGTGAAACTTCGTTGTGCGGTTTTGCTAAGGTTGGGCTTAAATGGGGTGAAAATATTTTGGAATGTCTCAAAAGTTTGCATGCATGCTTGTTGATAAAATTGGCATCCAAATTTATGATCAAATTTAAATTCTAAGAAACTGCTCGAAAGGGAAACTCTGTCGTGCGGTTTCAACAGGGTTCTGCTTAAAGGGGGTCAAAATAGATTGAAACGTCGCGAAAGTTGGCGTGCATGCTTGTCTATCGAATATGCATCCAAACATATGATCAGGTTTAAATTCTAAGAATCTGGTCAAAGCTGAGACTGCATCATGCAGTTTTGTTAGGGTTTGGCTTAAAGATGGCGAAAATAGCTCTCAACATCGTGAAAGTTGGCATGCACTCTTATTTTCCAAATGCGGATTTAAATCTATGATTAAATTTTAATTTTGAGAAATTAGTCAAACGTGAAACTTCGTTGTGCGGTTTTGCTAAGGTTGGGCTTAAAAGGGGTGAAAATATTTTGGAATGTCTCAAAAGTTTGCATGCACGCTTGTTGATCAAGTTGGCATTGAAATGTATGATCAAATTTAAATTCTAAGAAACTGCTCGAAAGGGAAACTCCATCGTGCGGTTTCAACAGGGTTGCGCCTAAAGGGGGTCAAAATAGCTTGAAACGTTGCCAAAGTTGGTGTGCATGCTTGTCTATCCAATATGCATCCAAACATATGATCAGGTTTAAATTCTAAGAATCTGGTCAAAGCTGAGACTACATCATGTAGTTTTGTTAGGGTTTGGCTTAAAGATGGCGAAAATAGCTATGAACATAGTGAAAGTTGGCATGCGCTCTTATTTTCCAAATGCGGATTTAAATCTATGATTAAATTTTAATTTTGAGAAATTAGTCAAACGTGAAACTTCGTTCTGCGGTTTTTCTAAGGTTGGGCTTAAAGGGGGTGAAAATATTTTGGAATGTCTCAAAAGTTTGCATGCACGCTTGTTGATCAAATTGGCATCCAAATTTATGATCAAATTTAAATTCTAAGAAACTGCTCGAAAGGGAAACTCCGTTGTGCGGTTTCAATAGGGTTGGGCTTAAAGGGGGTCAAAATAGCTTGAAACGTCGCGAAAGTTGGTGTGCATGCTTGTCTATCCAATATGCATCCAAACATATGATCATGTTTAAATTCTAGGAATCTGGTAAAAGATGAGACTGCATCATGCATTTTTGTTAGTGTTTGGCTTAAAGATGTCGAAAATAGCTCTCAACATCGTGAAAGTTGGCATGCATTCTTTATTTCCAAATGCGGATTTAAATCTATGATTAAATTTTAATTTTGAGAAATTAGTCAAACGTGAAACTTCGTTGTGTGGTTTTGCAAAGGTTGGGCTTAAAAGGGGTGAAAATATTTTGGAATGTCTCAAAAGTTTGCATGCACGCTTGTTGATCAAATTGGCATCCAAATTTATGATCAAATTTAAACTCTAAGAAACTGCTCGAAAGAGAAACTCTGTCGTGCAGTTTCAACAGGGTTGGGCTTAAAGGGGGTCAAAATAGCTTGAAACGTCGGGAAAGTTGGCGTGCATGCTTTTCTATCCAATATGCATCCAAACATATGATCATGTTTGTATTCTAAGAATCTGGTCAAAGCTGAGACTGCATCATGTAGTTTTGTTAGGGTTTGGATTAAATATGGCGAAAATAGCTCTCAACATCGTGAAAGTTGGCATGCACTCTTATTTTCCAAATGCGGATTTAAATCTATGATTAAATTTTAATTTTGAGAAATTAGTCAAACGTGAAACTTCGTTGTGTGGTCTTGCTAAGGTTGGGCTTAAAGGGGGTGAAAATATTTTGGAATGTCTCAAAAGTTTGCATGCACGCTTGTTGATCAAATTGGCATCCAAATTTATGATCAAATTTAAATTCTAAGAAACTGCTCGAAAGGGAAACTCCATCGTATGGTTTCAACATCGTTGGGCTTAAAGGGGGTCAAGATAGCTTGAAACGTCGTGAAAGTTGGCGTGCATGCTTGTCTATCCAATATGCATCCAAACATATGATTAGGTTTAAATTCAAAGAATCTGGTCAAAGCTGAGACTGCATCATGCAGTTTTGTTAGGGTTTGGCTTAAAGATGGCGAAAATAGCTCTCAACATTGTGAAAGCTGGCATGCACTCTTACTTTCCAAATGCGGATTTAAATCTATGATTAAATTTTAATTTTGAGAAATTAGTCAAACATGAAACTTCTTTGTGCGGTTTTGCTAAGGTTGGGCTTAAAGGGGGTGAAAATATTTTGGAATGTCTCAAAAGTTTGCATGCACGCTTGTTGATCAAATTGGCATCCAAATTTATGATCAAATTTAAATTCTAAGAAACTGCTCGGAAGGGAAACTCCGTCATGCGGTTTCAACAGGGTTGGGCTTAAAGGGGGTTCAAATAGCTTGAAAAGTCCCGAAAGTTGGCGTGCATGCTTGTCTATGCAATATGCATCCAAACATATGATCAGGATTAAATTCTAAGAATCTGGTCAAAGCTGAGACTGCATCATGCAGTTTTGTTAGGGTTTGGGTTAAAGATGGCGAAAATAGTTCTCAACATCGTGAAAGTTGGCATGCACTCTTATTTTCCAAATGCGGATTTAAATCTATGATTAAATTTTAATTTTGAGAAATTAGTCAAACGTGAAACTTCGTTGTGCGGTTTTGCTAAGGTTGGGGTTAAAGGGAATGAAAAGATTTTGGATTGTCTCAAAAGTTTGTATGCACGCTTGTTGATCAAATTGGCATCCAAATTTATGATCAAATTTAAACTCTAAGAAACTACTCGAAAGGGAAACTCCGTCGTGCGGTTTCAACAGTGTTGGGCTTAAAGGGGGTCAAAATAGCTTGAAACGTTGCGAGAGTTGGCGTGCATGCTTGTCTATCCAATATGCATCCAAACATATGATTAGGTTTAACTTCTAAGAATATGGTCAAAGCTGAGACTACATCATGCAGTTTTGTTAGGGTTTGGCTTAAAGATGGCAAAAATAGCTCTCAACACCGTGAAAGTTGGCATGCACTCTTATTTTCCAAATGCGGATTTAAATCTATGATTAAATTTTAATTTTGAGAAATTAGTCAAACGTGAAACTTCGTTGTGCGGTTTTGCTAAGGTTGGGTTTAAAGGGGGTGAAAATATTTTGGAATGTCTCAAAAGTTTGCATGCACGCTTGTTGATCAAATTGGCATCCAAATTTATGACCAAATTTAAATTCTAAGAAACTGCTCGAAAGGGAAACTCCGTCGTGCGGTTTCAATAGTGTTGGGCTTAAACGGGGTCAAAATAGCTTGACACGTCGTGAAAGTTGGCGTGCATGCTTGTCTATCCAATATGCATCCAAACATATGATCAGGTTTAAATTCTAAGAATCTGGTCAAAGCTGAGACTGCATCATGCAGTTTTGTTAGGGTTTGGCTTAAAGATGGCGAAAATAGCTCTCAACATGGTGAAAGCTGGCATGCACTCTTATTTTCCAAATGCGGATTTAAATCTATGATTAAATTTTAATTTTGAGAAATTAGTCAAACGTGAAACTTCCTTGTGCGGTTTTGCTAAGGTTGGGCTTAAAGGGGGTGAAAATATTTTGGAATGTCTCAAAAGTTTGCATGCACACTTGTTGATCAAATTGGCATCAAAATTTATGATCAAATTTAAATTCTAAGAAACTGCTCGGAAGGGAAACTCCGTTGTGCGGTTTCAACAGGGTTGGGCTTAAAGCAGGTCAAAATAGCTTGAAACGTCACGAAAGTTGGCGTGCATGCTTGTCTATCCAATATGCATCCAAACATATGATCGGGTTTAAATTCTAAGAATCTGGTCAAGGCTGAGACTGCATCATGTAGTTTTGTTAGGGTTTGGCTTAAAGATGGTGAAAATACCTCTCAACATCGTGAAAGTTGGCATGCACTCTTATTTTCCAAATGTGGATTTAAATCTATGATTAAATTTTAATTTTGGGAAATTAGTCAAACGTGAAACTTCGTTGTGCGGTTTTGCTAAGGTCGGGCTTAAAGGGGGTGAAAATATTTTGGAATGTCTCAAAAGTTTGCATGCACGCTTGTTGATCAAATTGGCATCCAAATTTATGATTAAATTTAAATTCTAAGAAACTGCTCGAAAGGGAAACTCCGTTGTGCAGTTTCAACAGGGTTGGGCTTAAAGGGGGTCCAAATAGCTTGAAACGTCGCGAAAGTTGGCTTGCATGCTTGTCTATCCAATATGCATCCAAACATATGATCAGGTTTAAATTCTAAGAATCTGGTCAAAGCTGAGACTGCATCATGCAGTTTTGTTAGGGTTTGGCTTAAAGATGGCGAAAATAGCTCTCAACATCGTGAAAGTTGGCATGCGCTCTTATTTTCCAAATGCGGATTTAAATCTATGATTAAATTTTAATTTTGAGAAATTAGTCAAACGTGAAACTTCATTGTGTGATTTTGCTAAGGTTGGGCTTAAAGGGGGTGAAAATATTTTTGAATGTCTCAAAAGTTTGCATGCATGCTTGTTGATCAAATTGGCATCCAAATTTATGATCAAATTTAATTTCTAAGAAACTGCTCGAAAGGGAAACTCCGTCACGTGGTTTTAACAGGGTTTTGTTTAAAGGGGGTCAAAATAGGTTGAAACATCGTGAAAGTTGGCATGCATGCTTGTCTATCCAATATGCATCCAAACATATGATCAAGTTTAAATTCTAAGAATCTGTTCAAAGCTGAGACTGCATCATGCAGTTTTGTTAGGGTTTGGCTTCAACATGGCGAAAATAGCTCTCAACATCGTGAAAGTTAGTATGCACTCTTATTTTCCAAATGTGGATTTAAATCTATGATTAAATTTTAATTTTGAGAAATTGGTGAAACGTGAAACTTCGTTGTGCAGTTTTGCTAAGGTTGGGCTTAAAGGGGGTGAAAATATTTTGGAATGTCTCAAAAGTTTGCATGCATGCTTGTTGATCAAATTGGCATCCAAATTTATGATCAAATTTAAAGTCTAAGAAACTGCTCGAAAGGGAAACTCTGTCGTGCGGTTTGAACAGGATTGGGCTTAAAGAGGGCCAAAATAGCTTGAAACGTCGCGAAAGTTGGCGTGCATGCTTGTCTATCCAATATGCATCCAAACATATGATCAGGTTTAAATTCTAAGAATCTGGTCAAAGCTGAGACTGCATCATGCAGTTTTGTTAGGGTTTGGCTTAAAGATGGCAAAAATAGCTCTCAACATCGTGAAAGTTGGCATGCACTCCTATTTTCCAAATGCGGATTTAAATCTATGATTCAATTTTAATTTTGAGAAATTAGTCAAACATGAAACTTCGTTGTTCGGTTTTGCTAAGGTTGGGCTTAAAGGGGGAGAAAATATTTTGGAATGTCTCAAAAGTTTGCATGCACGCTTGTTGATCAAATTTTCATCCAAATTTATGATCAAATTTAAAGTCTAAGAAACTACTCGAAAGGGAAACTCCGTCGTGCAGTTTCAACAGGGTTGGGCTTAAAGGGGGTCAAAATAGCTTGAAACGTCGCGAAAGTTGGCGTGCATGCTTGTCTATCCAATATGCATCTGAAGATATGATCAGGCTTAAATTCTAAGAATATGGTCAAAGCTAAGACTGCATCATGCAGTTTTGTTAGGGTTTGGCTTAAAGATGGTGAAAATAGCTCTCAACATCGTGAAAGTTGGCATGCACTCTTATTTTCAAAATGCGGATTTAAATCTATGATTAAATTTTAATTTTGAGAAATTAGTCAAAAGTGAAACTTCGTTGTGCGGTTTTGCTAAGGTTGGGCTTAAAGGGGGTGAAAATATTTTGGAATGTCTCAAAACTTTGCATGCACGCTTGTTGATCAAATTGGCATCCAAATTTATGATCAAATTTAAATTCTAAGAAACTGCTCGAAAGGGAAACTCCGTTGTGCGGTTTCAACAGGGATGGGCTTGAAGGGGGTCCAAATAGCTTGAAACATCGCGAAAGTTGGCGTGCATGCTTGTCTATCCAATATGCATGCAAACATATGATCAGGTTTAAATTCTAAGAATCTGGTCAAAGCTGAGACTTCATGATGCAGTTTTGTTCGGGTTTGGCTTAAAGATGGCGAAAATAGGTCTCAACATCGTGAAAGTGGCATGCACTCTTATTTTCCAAACGTGCATTTAAATCTATGATTAAATTGGAATTTTGAGAAATTAGTCAAACGTGAAACTTCGTTGTGCGGTTTTGCTAAGGTTGGGCTTAAAGGGGGTGAAAATATTTTGGAATGTCTCAAAAGTTTGCATGCGCGCCTGTTGATCAAATTGGCATCCAAATTTATGATCAAATTTAAATTCTAAGAAACTGCCCGAAAGGGAAACTCTGTCGTGCGGTTTCAACAGGGTTGGGCTTAAAGGGGGTCAAAATAGCTTGAAACGTCGAGAAAGTTGGCGTGCATGCTTGTCTATCCAATATGCATCCAAACATATGATCAGGTTTAAATTCTAAGAATCTGGTCAAAGCTAAGACTGGATCATGTAGTTTTTTTAGGGTTTGGCTTAAAGATGGCGAAAATAGCTCTCAACATCGTGAAAGTTGGCATGCACTCTTATTTTCCAAATGCGGATTTAAATCTATGATTAAATTTTAATTTTGAGAAATTAGTGAAACGTCAAACTTCGTTGTGCGGTTTTGCTAAGGTTGGGCTTAAAGGGGGTGAAAATATTTAGGAATTTCTCAAAAGTTTGCATGCACGCTTGTTGATCAAATTGGCATCCAAATTTATGATCAAATTCAAATCCTAAGAAACTGCTCGAAAGGGAAACTCCGTCGTGCGGTTTCAACAGGGTTGGGCTTAAAGGGGGTCAAAATAGCTTGAAACGTCGCGAAAGTTGGTGTGCATGCTTGTCTATCCAATATGCATCCAAGCATATGACCAGGTTTAAATTCTAAGAATCTGGTCAAAGCTGAGACTGCATCATGCAGTTTTGTTAGGGTTTGGCTTAAAGATGGCGAAAATAGCTCTCAACATCGTGAAAGTTGGGATGCACTCTTATTTTCCAAATGCGGATTTAAATCTATGATTAAATTTTAATTTTGAGAAATTAGTCAAACGTGAAACTTCGTTGTGCGGTTTTGCTAATGTTGGGCTTAAAGTAGGTTAAAATATTTAGGAATTTCTCAAAAGTTTGCATGCACGCTTGTTGATCAAATTGGCATCCAAATTTATGATCAAATTTAAATTCTAACAAACTGCTCGAAAGGGAAACTCCGTCGTGCGGTTTCAACCAGTTTGGGCTTAAAGGGGGTTGCCTATCCAATATGCATCCATACATATGATGAGCTTTAAATTCTAAGAATCTCGTCAAAGCTGAGACTGCATCATGCAGTTTTGTTGGGGTTTGGCTTAAAGATGGCAAAAATAGCTCTCAACATCGTGAAAGTTGGCATGCACTCTTATTTTCCAAATGCGGATTTAAATCTATGATTAAATTTTAATTTTGAGAATTTAGTGAAACGTGAAACTTCGTTGTGCGGTTTTGCTAAGGTTAGGCTTAAAGGGGGGGGGAAATATTTTGGAATGTCTCAAAAGTTTGCATGCACGCTTGTTGATCAAATTGGCATCCAAATTTATGATCAAATTTAAACTCTAAGAAACTGCTCGAAAGGGAAACTCCGTCGTGCGGTTTCAACAGGGTTGGGCTTAAAGGGGGTCAAAATAGCTTGAAACGTTGCGAAAGTTGGCGTGCATGCTTGTCTATGCAATATGCATCCAAACATATGATCAGGTTTAAATTCTAAGAATCTGGTCAAAGCTGAGAGTGCATCATGCAGTTTTGTTAGGGTTTGGCTTAAAGATGGCGAAAATAGCTCTCAACATCGTGAAAGTTGGCATGCACTCTTATTTTCCAAATGCGGATTTAAATATATGATTAAATTTTAATTTTGAGAAATTAGTCAAACGTGAAACTTCGTTGTGCGGGTTTGATAAGGTTGGGCTTAAAGGGGGGGGAAATATTTTGGAATGTCTCAAAAGTTTGCATGCACGCTTGTTGATCAAATTGGCATCCAAATTTATGATCAAATTTAAACTCTAAGAAACTGCTCGAAAGGGAAACTCCGTCGTGCGGTTTCAACAGGGTTGGGCTTAAAGGGGGTCAAAATAGCTTGAAATGTCGCGAAAGTTGGCGTGCATGCTTGTCTATCCAATATGCATCCAAACATATGATCAGGTTTAAATTCTAAGAATCTGGTCAAAGCTAAGACTGCATCATGTCGTTTTGTTAGGGTTTGGATTAAAGATGTCGAAAATAGCTCTCAACATCGTGAAAGTTGGCATGAACTCTTATTTTGCAAATGCGGATTTAAATCTATGATTAAATTTTAATTTTGAAAAATTAGAAAAACGTGAAACTTCGTTGTGCGGTTTTGCTAAGGTTGGGCTTAAAGCGGGTGAAAATATTTTTGAATGTCTCAAAAGTTTGCATGCACGCTTGTTGATCAAATTGGCATCCAAATTTATGATCAAATTTGAAGTCTAAGAAACTGCTCGAAAGGGAAACTCCGTCATACGGTTTCAACAGGGTTTGGCCTAAAGGGGGTCAAAATAGCTTGAAACGTCGTGAAAGTTGGCGTGCATGCTTGTCTATCCAATATGCATCCAAACATATGACCAGGTTTAAATTCTAAGAATCTGGTCAAAGCTGAGACTGCATGATGCAGTTTTGTTAGTGTTTGGCTTAAAGATGGCGAAAATAGCTCTCAACATCGTGAAAGTTGGCCTGAAACTTCGTTGTGCGGTTTTCCTAAGGTTGGGCTTAAAGGGGGTGAAAATATTTTGGAATGTCTCAAAAGTTTGCATGCACGCTTGTTGATCAAATTGGCATCCAAATTTATGATCAAATTTAAATTCTAAGAAACTGCTCGAAAGGGAAACTCTGTTGCGCGGTCTCAAGAGGGTTGGGCCTAAATGGGGTTAAAATAGTTTGAAACGTCGCGAAAGTTGGTGTGCATGCTTGTCTATCCAATATGCATCCAAATATATGATCAGGTTTAAATTCTAAGAATCTGGTCAAAGCTGAGACTGCATCATGCAGTTTTGTTCGGGTTTGGCTTAAAGATGGCGAAAATAGCTCTCAACATCGTGAAAGTTGGCATGCACTCTTATTTTCCAAATGCAGATTTAAATCTATGATTAAATTTTAATTTTGAGAAATTAGTTAACCGTGAAACTTCGTTGTGTGGTTTTGCTAAGGTTGGGCTTAAAGGGGGTGAAAATATTTTGGAATGTCTCAAAAGTTTGCATGCATGCTTGTTGATCAACTTGGCATCCAAATTTATGATCAAATTTAAGTTCTAAGAAATTGCTCGAAAGGGAAACTCCACCGTGCGGTTTCAACAAGGTTGGGCTTAAAGGGGGTCAAAATAGCTTGAAACGTCGCGAAAGCTGGCGTGCATGCTTGTCTATCCAATATGCATTCAAACATATGATCAGGTTTAAATTCTAAGAATCTGGTCAAAGATGAGACTGCATAATGTAGTTTTGTTAGGGTTTGGCTTAAAGATGGTGAAAATAGATCTCAAAATCGTGAAAGTTGGCATGCACTCTTATTTTCCAAATGCGGATTTAAATCTATGATTAAATTTTAATTTTGATAAATTAGTCAAATGTGAAACTTCGTTGTGTGGTATTGCTAAGGTTGGGCTTAAAGGGGGTAAAAATATTTTGGAATGTCTCAAAAGTTTTTATGCACGCTTGTTGATCAAATTGGGATCCAAATTTATGATCAAATTTAAATTCTAAGAAACTGCTCGAAAGGGAAACTCCGCCGTGCGGTTTCAACATGGTTGGGCTTAAAGGGGGTCAAAATAGCTTGAAACGTCGCGAAATATGGCGTGCATGCTTTTCTATCCAATATGCATCCAAACATATGATCAGGTTTAAATTGTAAGAATCTGGTCAAAGCTGAGACTGCATCATGCAGTTTTGTTAGGGTTTGGCTTAAAGATGGCGAAAATAGCTCTCAACATCATGAAAGTTGGCATGCACTCTTATTTTCCAAATACGGATTTAAATCTATGATTAAATTTTAATTTTGAGAAATTAGTCAAACGTGAAACTTCATTGTGCGGTTTTGCTTAGGTTGCGCTTAAAGGGGGTGAAAATATTTTGGAATGTCTCAAAAGTTTGCACGAACGCTTGTTGATCAAATTGGCATTCAAATTTATGATCAAATTTAAATTCTAAGAAATTGCTCGAAAGGGAAACTCCGTCGTGCGCTTTCAACAGGGTTGGGCTTAAAGGGGGTCAAAATAGCTTGAAACGTCGCAAAAGTTGGCGTGCATGCTTGTCTATCCAATATGCATCCTAACATATGATCAGGTTTGAATTCTAAGAATCTGGTCAAAGCTGAGACTGCATCATGCAGTTTTGTTAGGGTTTGGCTTAAAGATGGCGAAAATAGCTCTCAACATCGTGAAAGTTGGCATGCACTGTTATTTTCCAAATGGGGATTTAAATCTATGATTAAATTTTAATTTTGAGAAATTAGTCAAACGTGAAAGTTCGTTGTGTGGTTTTGCTAAGGTTGGGCTTAAAGGGGGTGAAAATATTTTGGAATGTCTCAAAAGTTTTTGTGCACGCTTGTTGATCAAATTGGCATCCAAATTTATGATCAAATTTAAATTCTAAGAAACTGCTCGAAAGGGAAACTCCGCCATGCGGTTTCAACATGGTTGGGCTTAAAGGGGTTCAAAATAGCTTGAAACGTCGCGAAAGCTGGCGTGCATGCTTGTCTATCCAATATGCATCCAAACATATGATCAGGTTTAAATTCTAAGAATCTGGTCAAAGCTGAGACTGCATCATGCAGTTTTGTTAGGGTTTGGCTTAAACATGGCGAAAATAGCTCTCAACATCGTGAAAGTTGGCATGCACTCTTATTTTCCAAATGCGGATTTAAATCTATGATTAAATTTTAGTTTTCAGAAATTAGTCAAACGTGAAACTTCGTTGTGCGGTTTTGCTAAGGTTGGGCTTAAAGGGGATGAAAATATTTTGGAGTGCCTCAAAAGTTTGCATCCACGCTTGTTGATCAAATTGGCATCCAAATTTATGATCAAATTTAAGTTCTAAGAAACTGCTCGAAAGGGAAACTCCATCGTGCGGTTTCAACAGGGTTGGGCTTAAAGTGGGTTAAAATAGCTTGAAACGTTGGGAAAGTTGGCGTGCATGCTTGTCTATCCATTATGCATCCAAACATATGATCAGGTTTAAATTCTAAGAATCTGGTCAAAGCTGAGACTGCATCATGCAGTTTTGTTAGGGTTTGGCTTAAAGATGGCGAAAATTGCTCTCAACATCGTGAAAGTTGGCATGCACTCTTATTTTCCAAATACAGATTTAAATCTATGATTAAATTTTAATTTTGAGAAATTAGTCCAACGTGAAACTTTGTTGTGCGGTTTTGCTAAGGTTGGGCTTAAAGGGGGTGAAAATA